>BJCN01126245.1:1502-17272 GCA_018326445.1 Flaveria brownii
ATTGATGGGTATAGAGTGGCACATTAGGAGCGAAAGTTGTGCCTTCATTCCCATACCCATAAACCAAAGTACCTAACAGTACCTAAGTTTTTGAACCTAGAATCGAAAAAATCGTCACTTTAAATAGGGAACGACAAAGAGATGTTTAAATTACCTCTTTGGATGTCATATGTGCAAACTGAGTTCTATATCCTTTGAGAGCAAAAAATGAAGCAATTATGAGGGCACAACCAATAGTGAAACATATAGCAAACTTCTGAGGCACAAGCACCATGACTGGAAGAAACATGGTGACAGCAATGAAGACAAGGAACACCCCAACAGCAAGAAGCATACCAAATGTCATAAGAGACTTTCCGGTTGGGACATTGCTTGTTGCAGATTGCAAATTTCCAGGTATGTCCCTCACTCCCTTAGAAACTCTATAAAATTTATTTGATATTGACACATTAGCATTATTATTATATAATAACATGTTAACACAAGAGAATGCAGAGAATGTATAAACCGCACTTGCACATTCCACCATGAGAATAATGGTTTTTATAGAAGATGTCTGAAATATGCATTAGCTATGTGTAAGGTTACAAGTGAAACACGCATAACTCTCCTATGAAAGAAATACATCCAAGTTCATTATACTTTAACTCTTTAAGTACAGATGTTGAAATGGCTTTTAACATGAACTTGTTTGCCTTCCAGTCACTTGAGTCATAAAAAATTAAATTGTTAAGCCCATGCTTACCCTCAGCCCCAATGCATGATATTGATTCTAATCGAACTAATTAACAGTAATAGGCAATTATGGTAATTTCATAATTAATTATTTGTATAGATGTGAAATTGGCATATGATAAATGTATTTGATTCCTATCACAAGTATTCGCCTTAGTATACAACTGTAGCTTCAACTTTGATCCTAAATGACTAAATCATCATTCCTAAGTCTAAAATTACAATGGCATAAAGACATTGTAATATTTCAGCCTTAAAAGATCCAAAAACTTAAATCTAAGGCTAACGGAGCCAGGAGTTGCACTCTTAACTCATACGTATAACGACCCTAGCGATTAGTGTGTGCCTTAACCTTTTTTCAGTCAAACTATACAGTCTTCCAATTTAATACTTCACACGAATTCCCTAAACCCTAAGAAGATGAAAATTTCTATGGAGCTTTTACGCATAACTTTTGACTTCACGAACCAAAGTTAAATAAATACAACTCAATTACCAACTACACGATTTCACAACTAATCCTAAATCACCATTCCTAGGTTTCGATGCACAACATCACAAGCATCAGATCAACACACGCAACCAGCTGAATCTACACTACAAATTCAATCACGCACCGAAGTGTAGATCCTAATACGCAAAATCAAACAGCAATGCACAACAACCGACTTACACATTAAAAGTGCCGGACACCTTATCGTTCGCTGATCGAACTGCGGCTTCGAGATCGAAACCAAGACCGGAGGAATCCAGATCGTGATTAGACTGTGAAGATGCAGCGTAAGCGTTCCAATCAGCGAGAAGAGAAGGCGATTGCTTCGTCAGATCGCTGTTCTTCAGGGTCGGACCTCCGGTGAACCACGATTGAGCCGTTTTGTGCATATTTGTGGTCTGTTTGTAGGACTCTCGATTACTTCAGGTTAGTTGAGATGATCTTTCGTTGTTGTTGTTGTTGTTTGTGTCACCGGTGAACTGAAAACTGTTTGATTTGTGTCACCGGTGAACAGAAAACTGTTTGATTTGCTGAATGTGCGAATGTCAGGTGGTGGAATTGGAGGACCCGATTTGTTGGATCCCTAAATATATCGAAATCGGAATTCTGATCGAATCCAAACGGCTTATTTGTTTTTCTAACTATAAGTAACATTCACAGCCGGTTTTACCCGTTTTTACCGTGAGTGGGTATCTTTATTACAAGGAATGTTTGTGAGTGAAAGGTATATAAATTTTATTGGGATTTTACTATGTTTCTTCAAATATGAGAAAACACGGTACAATTCACATAAATTTTTAATATTTTTTAAAGTAGTTGTGAGTGTATAAAAATATTATTTAATTAAAAGAATAAAAAAAAGTGGTGATATTTAATGTAATTATAAGCATAGAAATGAGTGATGGATTGTAAATGCTCTTAGTATTAGTATTTTATTCTTACCAGGAAAATTTGATCTTATTAAGAGTAAAATGTCATTTTCATACCTGACGTTTTATTGATTTTGTCATTTCAATCCAAAAACTTTTTTTTATTATTTCAGTTACTGTAGTTTATCAAATGACAAAAAAAAATTTAGATTGAAATGATAAATTCAACAAAACGTCATGGACGAAAATAACATTTACTAAAATCTAAATTTTAATTTATTGACCATTGATAATCTATAGTGTTATTTTGACTAATAATCATGTTAACTTTTATCTTTGCTATCAAAAGCAATCCTATTAATATAAATACTTTAATTTGCTCATAATGATGATTATGAATGAAATAAGAAGACATACTACATGGAATAAATTGAGTGAAAATCAATGAAAATCATACTAGTATGATTGTCATTAGCAACAAAAATGAAATTTAAATTTATTATCATTCAAAATCATTGTGTGAATTATTATCAGTTAATATGTAATATTTTAAATTATTATCAGTTAATATGTAATATTTTAAATTATTAAAATCAAATTTATCAAATTTTAAAAACAAGTTTATATCAAAGTTGGTAATTTGTGAAACAACCCACCAACTAGACATGCTCTGACATAAAGTTAAATAGGTTAGTGTTTTAGGGTAAATTGGTTTTGGGCATAAAGTAGACGACACGTTCATAACATGATAATGCGTCTTGTGCATGATACGCATAACACGTTATAGCTTATTGTGTTAAATTAACCAATAGGAGGACAGAGCATGCTATGTCATGTTATCAAAACAACCTTGATTTATAGTTTTTTTAATAATTAAATATATTGCATTTAAACATGGATTATATGTATTGTTATTGTGTTAATTGTCTCTTGTTATTTATTGACATTGTTTGGTTAGTTGTGTCGGTAATCATTACGTGTGTGTCATATCATTCGTGTTTTTAGTTTGTTCTTTTCAAATATTCATGTTAGTTGGTTAAAAAACAACTTTTGAAAATTATATATGTATCATTTATATAATTGGCACATTACACACTTTAAATTAGATAATTTTACTCAAAATAGGTTTTGGGTTAAACCATTTAACCTATTTAATAAGCTTATCACACACAAACAATTTAAAACTCGTGATTTTTTTTTTCAATTTTGCAGCCAACTTTTCCAGCTTGCTCCAAACCCTTAAATCCTATGCACTGGCCGTGGTTTAGTTAAAAATGGATCATATATTAAACATGTATTTGCTGATATGTATAAAAACAACATGTTTAGGTAAAAACGTCGCGTCAAAGTTCAATTGTTTTGTTATAGGTTTTGTCAAAGTCGAACTCTTTAACACGACATGAAACGATTTACTTGCTCTAGACTTCTTAGTTTAGTTATGATCTTAAACCAGGCTAACCGAGCATGTTATTTCTAAATCTTGTATGTTTTTAACAATAAATAAAGTAGTTACGTAGAGGATCTACCATCAATATACAACCAATTTAAGTAGCCAAACTGAGAAACATAATAAACATATATTTTCTATTAATTTAAGTGTGTTGTTTAACACGTAATCGATATCACTTACTTTTTATAAAATAAGTTTTGTATCGGTAAACATATCTAATCTTCATTTTACATCTACCCCACTTCAAAAACAACCATTTTACACATAATTTACCATCATATTTTTTTGAGTTAATTTTAATCTTACTCCCTAAAGTTAAACAAAAGTAACTATTTTCCTCCAAAAGTTTAAAAACATTAATTTTAGTCCAAAATTTTAATCATTTGTTCCAATTTTAGTTCAAAATTTTTATTTTATGAATAATTAAAACAACTTATGAAACTTTTAAACTACATTGAAACAACTTATGAGACTTTTGAAACTTTTAAAAGTAAATTTATATTTTTAATTATTTTGAAGCAAAAGGAGAACAAAATCGAATTTAATTTTATTTTTTAAAAAACATAATTTAGAAGATAACTTTCTTTAAGAAGTAGTTCAGAAGGATGCAGTCTCTTTCTCTACTCTTCCATGGACTGGGCTTGGCCCATGTGAGGCCCATAAATGCTGATAGGGTTTCAAATTATCATCATAAGTTCATAACCCTATTCTTATTCTCCTTCTTCACCAACCACATGTACAGATGTACTATCCCATTGTTGTTCAATATTTCACAAAAAATTAAATCGATGGTGAATAATATTTTGTTTTTTAGAAACATCGATCATTTCGTCAGTTCTAAACCAGTTCCCACACTGAGTTCTTATCAAATCTCTGTGTATTTTGATATTTTCACGTGCATGCATAGTTAAGAATGTATTTAACAAGTTTGTTTACTGTTCAATGGCGTCGTGAGAGTTCATTTATTGAATTTTATTGTTCATTTAGGTTAAAATCTATTATTAGATTACGGTCTGTTTGGTAGAAATTTGAGATATTTTGTTTTTTTGACGAGCGGCTGGCCGAGCTGACCGGATTAAATGTAACCGGACAGTAAGTTTATGCAGCCGCTACATGGAAATTAAAATAGTGGCACAAAACCAGCTCTTGACTGTAAAAGTAACACAGGACAAGATTGATAGTGCTATACATTCTTTCTCTTTTTTTTTTTAGGGATGCAAACGAACTCAACGTTTAACGAACAGTTTATGAGTCGTTCGACAGAAAGTTCGTTTATGTTCGTTTGTTTAGTAAATGAACGAACACGAACAAGAAAAAATTTGTTCATTTATGCTTGTGAGCGTTCGATAATGTGTTTGTTTATATTCGTTCGTGAACGTTCGATAATGTGTTTGTTAATGTGTTTGATTATGTTCTTTACTTTTGTGTTATTTATGTTTATGACAATTATGTCAAGTGTTTTTGGATATTTATGTTACGTGTTTATTTATATTTGGTAAATTTTTGTGATTAAAATGTTGATTTATTCTAAAATAAATATGTGATCATTTGTATTCGTTTGAGACTTTTTGTGGTCGTAATGTTTATGAAAATTTGTTTGTTTTTGTTTGATCTTGTTTGTGTTTGTTTTCGTTCGGTAATTGTTTGTGAACAGTTCATAAACATGTTCATTCCTTTATTGAACGAACACGAATAAGAAAATCTGTTCGGTAAATGTTCGTGAACAGATCATGATCATGTTTATTTCTTAATGAATGAGCACGAACAAAATCTTGTTCGTGTTTGTTTGCAACCCTATTTACATTGTCACATTCTTCCTTCTCTACTTACATTTTTTCTTACATAATTTGAAACTACCTTAATACGTGTGTAAGCCTCATTGAGACAAGTTGTTAATTGTTCATGTTGATTTTAATCGCTCGACTCACCAAGAATATCATTAAAGATGAAACTCACTATTGTAAAAAAACCTTCTTGATTGAGGTTTAATTTTGAGACTTTAAGGATCTTAAGCTTAAAACGTCACTCTTATGTCCTTGAACTAAAAAGCCAATTGTTACTATCTCCTTACATGTCCGCCACTGACAGCTTTATAAATGTCATGTTGTGAAGCCCTTAGTAGTTTTGAGACGTAAAACGATTAGATTAATGATTAGACTGGTTTGAGGTGTAAACGTTTGATTTATGGTTAGACCTACTCATCTTACTCTACCTAGCTTAGGTTTTTATTAAAATGGTTAAAGAGATGGTAAACACTGCTCTTACATGTCTAATTAGGAAAATGGATTTTATACAATTTGCTTACACATACTAGGAATGTGTGAAAATATTTGAATCTAAATAAAACCCATGATTTCAACAAGCTTAAGGACGCAACACATAATTTTAAGACACCATATTGACATTCGAGGTAATTTACTATTTCATAAACTATTGGTTGAAAAGCTATAATAATCGTAAAAGTTTTGTTAAACTAGTAACATGGACTAATAATTGAGACAATTATGTCACTTTTGTTTGACACCCGTTTCCTTTGAAAAATTATAATTTTGACATATTAATTGCTTGGTTCATATCAAATATATGAATACTAATAATCGAGTTAATCTACCAAAAGCCGTTGTAGTCCAACGGTATTATTGTGTTGGTAACGACTCTTTCAAATAATCAAGATTCAAATCTCATTTAGTGTATGAATTTATCATTAATAAAAAAAGTAAATTAAATTTTAATAATCATAAATTTTACTCATTATCCGATAATAATCCACGCTATTAATTTATCATGTGATAATCCAAACTTTCACTTTATTACAAATTGCAATCCCAATCAATGTTTTCAGAACCGGATCGGACGTCGAACCGGACGCCTTACTAGTTTAGTAGTCGGACCGGATTTAAGAACCGTATGACGTCATAATTATATATATAGTATACTATATATATAGTTATATATATAATTAAATATAAATAATTTATATATGATTTATATATGTATTTTATAGTTAAATATAAAACATAACTATATTTGTATATTCAACATACTAATTTATGGTTCAATACCCCGTATATATCCATTAAAATAAAAAAAATAATAATCAAAATTCAGTTCGAACCGGTCCGGTTTCCCAGTCCGACCGCCGAGTTCGTCCGGTTCGACCAGATCAAAACGAATCGATGCAAACCGGACCGCCCACCTAGCCGATCCCCGGTCGGACCGGTTGGACCGGCCGGTCCAATCCCGTCCCAACAACATTGATCTCAATAGCATAATTATCAAACAATTAAACTCGGTTTGAATTTATGCTCCACTCGATTTCATTTGTATGTTACTTCGTCCCGTTCATGATTGTTATTGTGATTGAAATCAAGTGAGAATTAAACGTAAATATTTGAGAATTGTGTTCCTATAACCAATGTTTTTAAAACCGGACGGGACAGTGAACCGGATGCCTTACCGGTTCACTGGTCGGACCGGTTCAACCGGTCGGACCGTATATAAGAACCAGACCGTATTTATGTAAAAATTACAAAAAAATAAAAATTTTTATAAAAAAGTCGGTTCAACCGGTTCAACCACCGGTCCGGCCGCCGGTTCGACCGGTTCAACCGGTCCGACCGCCGGTTCGACCGGTTCAACCGGTTCAACCGGTCTGACCACCCGTTCACTGTTAAACCGGTTTTAAACAACGAACCGGCCCGGATTTGAGTCCGGTTCCCGATCGAACCGGTCGGACCGGCCGGTCCGATTTTCAAATCATTGCCTATAACTGTTATTGATAACAAAAACAAAAGTTGTAAGTGTTTACAAACAAATTAATAGTACCGGTCTTATCATAATATCAGTCAAATTAATCTAAATCAAACTCACTTTTGAAAACTCGTATCTTTCTAGGTTTTACAAATAATTCGAACCACTTTGGAATTTCCCGCCAAACAAAACCCTCGTAGAGATTAAGGATTTCCCCTAAAACTTCACTCTCATTCATCGTTTTCAGTTCGCTCTGTCCGTCGGCGATTTCAACCACCGCCTCCGCCGGCCGGCCGCCCTCAGGTCAACCAGAAGGTAAATCAGTTGTCTGATTAAATGGTGATACTACAGATTTTTAAAACAAATGTAGCAATTAATACCTAATCTTCTGTTTGTAGAGGCTTGTGCATCGAGTGTTTATGTGCTGTCTTATGGTTATGGTTCTCGATGTTGCACTGATTTGTTTCTAGCTTAGATGGTGTGCAGTTTCTTGAAAAATCTACATGTTTCAATTTGATTAGTATCTAAATTACACATTTGAATGCAAATTTACTGTCATTGTTGATGATGAATCCCCCAAATGGTTGTTCTAAACTTCTAGTACTGTTTGTGGTAAATTAGTAGCAATGAGCCTATCAATTACCCTCAATAATTTGATTATTATGTAGCATTCATGAAAGTTTGCCATCTCTATCCTTTTTCCTGATATCGTACTTTTTGACAATTTATATGATTTTATGAGTTGGAACAAATGTCTTTTTAATTTCGATGTTAAAGTTTGTGATTGGTAGTGGGTATTTTACATACAAATTCATTAGTTTTGAAGAGTAAGATAGACAATTATGCACATTCAAAGATTTATCTTGGTTTACAGATCACACAGTGTTGAGTGATTTTGCTTTTCAGAGTAGACATAACCACTTAAAAGGACAAACAACAATAGAAAGATCGTCTAGGATGATTCGGGATGACACACCTGCAAATTTGGGCGAATCAGGTTTGTGGATCATGAGTTGTTTTCTCTTATTTTACTAGGTTAAATAACTAAAAAGATTCAAGCTTATGCTCTTACAAGGCAATGAAAGATATATAACATTTTTTTGGTTTTTTCTATCAGAACCTCCTCACATCAAGAATTGGTTCTCAAGCTACGAATATGAATCCTTTGTGCTTGAAACCAATGATAATTTTGGATTTTCTGAGGATCAAGGAAGCCAAGGTTCTGAAAATGAGTGTAGTACTGGAAACGCGTCGAAACCAACAAAAATATCAAGGGAATTGGTCACAAATGGGAAGAATGAAGGTATGCTGATCAAATGTAACCAATCAGAGGAAGAGAACAAGTGTCAAAACCGGGTAGGATTCTTGATTTTCATATTTCCAAATAATTTACAGATTTTTTGGTAAATTGCAGCTGAATTTAACTTGGGATTGTGAAGAATAGACGAGTAATTTTTAACTTTCTGATCTTTTTTAGGTTTTGGAACCTTCGAACTCGCCTTTGCTCTCCCCTGGTATGCATAAAAATATGATGTTTATAGTTTTATTGATCTAAGTTGTAGTTTATGTTCCAAATCAAAAAGGATACGGTTTTTGTGTGTGTTTCTATAACTTCAAACAGAACCCCCTGGCATAGTGAATTGGTTCTCAAGCTATGTATATGAATCTCCCGAAGTGGATACCATTGATGATCTTACACTTTCTGACCATAAAGAAAGCATGGTTGATTGTGGTGAACAGGTAAGCAAAAAAGTTTCTTTCTTGTATTTGAGGTAAAAGAGAAGAAAAGGGTAAATGTCATAAAATAGTGTTACGACATTTGCCTACGAGAAGCTCACAGATTTGTTTTGATGTCCGAGTGAAAACTTCTCGGGAGCTCAATCATTCTAGAATAACTTCCAGCTAAGCATGTTTAACTGTGAAAATTTCTCACTCACGACTATTGTGCTCAATATGTGTTGATGATATATGAGGTAAGACATTTTTATGATGTAAGTTTTACTTTAGGTGTTACAATGTGACATCCTGGGATGTTTTCACTTGAGAAAAAAAAATTGTGACATCTTTGTAGGCAAAGCAATGGTTGGTATGGATGTTACAAGTGTGGACTTTCAGAAATGGTCCATTCTGGTAATTATAACTCTTTGATGTTTTTGTAATCACAAGTTTTTCAGTAGGTCAATTTTTTTTTAATTATGGCCTAAAACATTACAAAAACAACGTAGGAAGTCCTACCAAAAAACCTATTTTTATTACCAAATGGGGACGGAAAAACTTTAATTACCCAAGTAGACCGTTAAGAGAGTTTACCAAAACATATCAAGAAAGTAAAAGTATGCCGTTGTTTTATGACATCTACCCTAAATCAATGATCTTTTGGTAATGCTTGTAAGCCAACAATAACAAGCATGTATTGTGTATTTGAAGACCAAGGAGCTTGAAAAGGATGAACACTTGTGTGTCACTCCTGGTGACCTGATATGCAAGCAAACCTCCATGTGTGGTAATGGTTATTTTAAGATAAAGGAGCTTGAAAGAGATGAAAACATGGATGCTATTCCTGATGACTTGATTTGCAAGCAAACCTTAGAATGTGATAATGGTATTTTGAAGACAGATGAGCTTGAAAAGGATGAAAAGTTGTGTATTACCCCTGATGACTTGATTTGCAAGCAAACATCCGAATGCGATAACAGTTCAGCTAAAGATGATAAAAACCTAACCAAGTTATCTAACAATGGTGCCAATGTGAATTCATTTGACAATGGAAGCACAGAGCTTGAAGAACCTGGGGATGGTTTTGTATCAATCAAAAGCCAAAAAGAAAACAACAAAAAGTCAATGCAGGTCAATGGTGTGGATCAAAAGAGACGTGTTGTTTCATCTGTTAATAAGATGAAGAAAAGTGATGAAAGGGTGACCCTAGGAGATGTGACAAACATTCTTGAGGAGCATTCAAGTGTGACCGGAAAATGGAAGTGTCCAAGAAAAAGGAAACCAGACGTTGGTCCACCGTTGAAGCAGCTTCGGCTCGGACAATGGTTTCATCATGTATAACTGTTTGTTTTGATGGCTTTTATGAGGTTATTCTAGTTGTTGTGGGACAGTGATTTAGGCTAAGATATTGATCATGCTAAATGCCATGGCATCATGTATGATATAAATGGAGTCATGACAATTGTTGTTTGTTTACAGGCAATATATTTAAGAAAAAGGTTAAAATATGATTCTGTTTTGTTATGTATACTGTAGTTTGAATATTTATAAATACATAGGAAGATTTAAAGTATTTTGGGCTGTAGACAATCTAAAGAGTATGAAAGGGTGCTAGTGTTGTTCAGTGAGCTCAGGCTCAAGCTCGAGCTTATAACATTACAAGCTGAGTTGGGTCGACTTGTAACTTTTTAAGTGGAAGTTGAGCTTGTATTAAACTTAAGTCACTAGGTGGCTTGGCTTAGTGAGGTGCCTTGTTTTTCTTTTTCATTTTATAATTGTGTATGTTTCTAGTACATATCAGAATTAATAAGTGAACTTAGATCTAAAATGATACAAGTCTTAGAAAAACATAATACAAAACTATCAACTCCAACTCTTCTCGAAAGTTTATACGAGCCACGTAGCTCAAGCTGAATTACAAGCGGTTTTTATTGATCAAATTATTAACGAGTTACTGACCATGGGTTAGTCACACAACCCTAGTTGCCATAATGCTTTTTGCAAATCTCAACCTAATAACTCATGTTCCATTTGGAAACATATTTCTTACTTTAATTAGATCTTTTTAATTGTTAAATCTAATATAAGTATTTGTTATATCCGGTTTATGTAGCTTACATGTTTACAATTGAATTTTTATTTAGTTTCTACAATCGTTTTGCATTTTCTCTTATAGATCATTCTCATTTTGATCGATTGCAAAGAAAAAACACTAGCCACGTTTTATCTAGTTTTATTTAACCAGTAAGGAAATGGGAATTGCGTTTCAAGAGTATTTCTTAACAGGTTCTCATTAGTAGCACTAAGAGCTCTAGTGAGTTCACTCGTGAACCCAAATATCATCAACACAATCAACAAATCTGATTCGAGTCAACCCAACCCAAATTTGAATGTTTCAGACCCGGGTCAGGTTAGCCAAACAACTTTTCGAAAACCGGATCTGGTTTCCTTGTTTCTACACAATTCAGTGGGTTGAATGGGCTATTAGTGGGATGTTGGGTGGTAGTGTAAAGCATATAAACTTATCTACTTGGAATAAACTTGAGTTTCTGGCCAATTGAACTAGAGTTTAATACTTTAATTAGTTGGTAATCATCTTTACTTTCTACACTACACTAATTATTTATTCAACTTGATGGTAATCTTTGTTTACATTGTCATGTAAAGAAAATGAATAGAATCTTGGATAACTTTATGAGGTTTAGATCACATGATCCAATTGCTATTGCATAACTTTCAAATACGATTGGATCATTTATATATTTTACTTTTTTGTTTTTGTTTTATCTTGTATTGGAGAACTTGACGATTGACTTTATAACTCAAAGACAATCTGAAAATTAAGAGACTTGTATATAGCTTAACTTGATAATGGTAATTTAGTTAGAATGAGCTAACTTTTGATTTGTTTGATGTTACGAAATCATAGGAAATCAATAGAAATTCCTGCAATTGTTTTTTTCCGGACTCTCAATACTCATATTCTTTTTAACGGAACCCTAATTTTACCTATAACATTGTCTATTTCATTTGACTACGTGTTTAATTGTAAAAACAAGCGAGTCATGTATTCTATTAATTCAAGTATTTATTTGGTCATTTAATGATTTTTTGATTCTGTCAAATTTAATTTTTTAAGATTAAATTCTATCGTATAAAAAGAAATACTTCCCTAGCATTTCTTTTGTCGTACCTTGTAAGATTTAAAGGTTCTTTGATGTAGTATGGCTCATGTTATATAAAATATATTTTCCATAATATTTATAATAATTAAAGAGACATTAATTCGTTTTATCACGACACTATTTGCGTGTTTGAATTGACATTAATCAATTTCAAAAGCTATAAAATAATGTTTTACGATAATTTAAATTCTTATATAAAATATTTATATAAAATAATGTTTTACAAATGATCCAAATTAGAAATTGGTTTATTCACAAAAATTTAGTAAATTAGTTTTCAAATTGAATTTGAATTTGTGATATTCACATTGATTTGGCCTTAGTATTTAAATTCTAAAAATAGATATAAAAGTATATGTATAGATATTTATTATATTCTTTTTATTAATTTTTCTCATAATATGACTTATTCAATCATCTTGAATCAAATTCAATTTCAGACAATTCATATTCTAGTTTGTAATATTTTAATTCAGTATACCCGGTTAAAATAACCTAAAAACCAAAGGTGAAATATATAATGGGTGAAACAACATAGTGTTTTTTTTTTTCAATTCAATAATTCAAAAGCTTTTCAATCCATCAAGTAATCATATTGTGAAACCAAATTGACCAGCCATATGCCATCGTTGTCTAATGTTTTTAAGCTAATATATTTATACTAGTTTTAAAAAACCCGTGTATTACACGGATTGAATAAATAAAATATTAATATAATAAAACTTATGAAAAATTAAATGATATTTCAAAATATAATATGACTGAAATTACATATAAGCAAGTACTATAAGTAATAAAACAGTGATATCAACATTTTATAACTTTGTTTTTAATTTTTTTCAAAAAATAACATTTTGTTCTAAATCAAACCGTATAAAAATATCATTTTTTAAATATTTTATTATCATAACTGCTAAATTAAATTATTTTTGGTTTTTAAATAATTTACTTTTTAAAAACACTAATTTTATAATATATTGTATTTTTAACAAAGTTTGATATTTTAGAAAATTATTTATAAAAAATGTTTATTTAGAAATAATATTATTAAAATTTTTTTTTCTTAATTTATAAAAAAATATTTTAATCTAAAAATGTTAAATAATAATATTATTAATTAAAGTAATTATTTAATAGGAGAGAGAGGCGGAAAATTTTTTGTGAGGAGAATTATGGTGCTGACACATGTCATACCAAGTTATTTTTTTATTATAATAGGTAGATGTCATTTTGTTTTGTAATACAGTTTATTGTGTCTTTTTGTTATTTATTGTATTTTTCTAAATACTTTAACGTTGTTTTCTAAAATGATGAATGTAAGAAAAGTATAATGGTGGAATAACATGGTTGTGTATCCCTAATATGTAAAACACCATAATAAATAAACAAATAATTAATCTAATACATTTAAAACAATGATATAATAATACAATTTCTCAGTGTATTTTTTATCTTTATTGTGTTATCTTGAACACTATAAGTTTTGAAAAATACATTTGTGAAATAAAATCATTGTGTACTTCTAGTTTTAACAAGTTTATATAATATATAAAGATAAATGATAAAAATAACATATTGTGTTTTTTAACACAATGAATTTCGGTAAATACATTGGTGAAAATATATTCTTGTGTACCTCTAATTGTAAAACGCAATGATATATACCAAGTTTATATAATCCATAAAAACAATGACAACAATAACATAAACTGATCTAAAAAGTAAAATACAATAAGAAATACATATAACAAATGATATAAATCATATGACATAATAAACGCATATAACACAATAAAATGATATATTTGACACAATGAGCAAAATTACTCATATTTAAAATAACAGAGTGACACGCGTCAAACCAACATTTTTTCTTAAACTTTTAAATTAAATATCATTTTTACTATAACTTTACCCAACTTATTTTTTCCATTACGGTTATGTTTTAATGATGTCAAATACTTAGCGCTATTATCACATTATAAATTCATAAAACTCTCACGCCCATGATGTTTATTTAATAACTTGGATGACATGCAAAAGAAAACGACGTGATTATAAAAATGAAAAATCAAAATGTATGTTTAAAATATTATATTTGTTTACACTTTATACACATATAAAGCCATTACATTATTTTATCATATGTATACATTACATCGTACATATACCTTAGAACCTACCCTTTGGAATTTTCTCTAGAATAATTTTAAATTACAACAAAAACAATTGTAATGACAACAAACCGACTTCATTTTTCTACAAAAATGGAAATAATATAAACGAATTAATCATATAAAATAATATAAAATAAGTGGACCCTTTTAACTATAACTGAATAATCTTAAAGGTAAGAACTTTACGAGATGGTGGGTCCAGAAAGCACCAAAAAGAAAACTGTTTTCATTTCATTAAACAAATATATAAATTGAAATATTGATGAAGGATAAGATTCTTAATTATATATTTTAGCAGATAGATTTGCGGCACTCAAACAAAAAATTATTAATTTCATAAGTGGTCCTTCAACATTATCCAAGGTTACGTTTTGGTCCCTCAAGTTAAAGAATGTTTGAGGCTATGTCTAATTTCTAAAGTTACACACACCCATTTCAATCATATGTACAAACTATAAGAACAACACCTGTCACTTTATTGGTCGTTTAGAAGGAAGAAACATTACAAGGGAAAGTGATGTGCATGCACACTTCATGAGAAACACGAATAAACACTCCAAAATTATTTAACCATATTAACAAGTTCTGTTCAAATATGATTTCATACTATTGAAATAGTAACTTGAACCTACCCGACTTAAAGATGCTCTTTTGATGATTTAGTTAGAAAATAAAAGCATTCATGTTCTTTCATCATTTCGCAAATTTAAGCAAACAAAGTATTTCAAACATTTATTATCTTGATCAAGTACAAAATATTCAAGAAGCATATTATTAAAAGATTTATATGATTTGCAAATGGGTATAACATACCATCCCCTGCACCGAATTCTAATTAGGTATTTAAGTAGGGGCGTAAAATGATCTATACTCGCCATACCAAAAAATGGATCAAAGAACTAGAGCATATAAATCCCATATCCGATATAGCTTTTGGTGTTGGTTTAAAACAGAGTTGGTCTTTAATCAAATCACGACCCAGACTTCCAAGGTAGTAATACAAGTCTTATCTTATCAACACAATAAAAAAAAGTAATAATAATCTTAAGTCGTATGATATTTATACCAGATAGGATAAAAAATAATTGTTTTCACGCCATAGATTTAGAACAAAGGGTCTAGAGCATGCAGAACCGATCCTGGTCTAATCTAACCTAATTCTAATTGAATTCCTAATTCTAATTGAATTTATCGGCTTTACCAGTATCATGCACCACTTCAAGTAAGTGTTTTTAATTAAAAGACTAAAATCATAACACTTCCATATGAAAAAGGACTAAAGTTGCAAACTTGCAATTGACCCAAAGATTGATATGAAGGGCCTAATTTTCCAATGTCATGAAAATGACAAGGCCCCACCTTTTAACCCACCCAGTCTCTCTCTCTCTCTCTCTC
>BJCN01126283.1:0-13581 GCA_018326445.1 Flaveria brownii
ATTTATCTTTGAAAAAATAAAAAAAATTAAAAGGTTCATATTATTGTTTTATTGCTTATAATTATTATTATACATAATTTCAATCATATCATGTTTTAGTCTATCATTTTATAATTAATAAATTTTATTCAATTTAATATTTTATTTATTCAACCCGTGTATTACACGGGTTTACTAAAGCTAGTTATAACATATATATATCTATACTAGTAAAAGATGGTTGTTTTGGGGACACATGACGCAATTCTAGATCTCTTAAATCTAATTTTCCAAATTTTGTCTCCTATTAAATAGTTACATATGATATTATTTAATTTTTTTCAGATTAAAAATATTTTTGTAAATTAAGAAAAATATCTTTCTATAAATGCGTTTTCTAAAGAAAATATTTACTATAAAATAATAATTTTTTCTAAAACACTAAACTTTTTTTTTAATATAAAATATTAAAAATCTGTGTTTAGAAAAAATTATGAAACGAAAATAGTTACATTTCAAAGTTATAATGAGGAAAATTTAAAAAAATGATATTTTGTTAAAATTCATTTGTTTTGAAACAAAATTTAAAAAAAATAACTTCTTTTAAAACAAAAAAAATTAAAAATATGATATCATCATTTTATTACTTGAAGTTCTTACTCATACATAATTTCACTCATATCTTATTCAAAATATCATTGTATAATTCATAAATTTTTATTACTAACTATTTAATATTTTATTCATTCAAACTGTATAATAGACGAGAAACTATCCTAGTTATTCATATATATACTAATATGGTTATTTTGATATTTTCAAAAGAGAAAATAAGTATAAATGTATAAAAAATGATTATAGTATTTAAAATACCAAGCTTATATAATTGTTTCGATGATTTAAGATAAATAAATATAAAATATTATTTTTGTTAATGTATATACAAATATGAATAAAAATAACAAACTAATGTTTTTTAAATAAATAAGTTGGCTCGCGAGCCCATCACAATTTGAGCAAGTTAAGATAAACAAGTTGAGCCTGAGCCCACCTAGCTCAGCTTGTTTACAAGTCTATCGCTATCTTTGTCCATATACGCAAAACCAACTAAACCAAACTTGATCCATGTGTTAAAATATGTATTTATTGGGTATGGAGTTAACCACAAAGAATACAGATTATATAGAAAGAGTCATATATAATGCAATACCATGAATTGTAATTTTCATGAAACAAAACCGTTTTAATAACTCCCAATAGAATGGCCAAGGGGAGAAAGAGTATGATGACACACCGATTGTCTAAAGTGCATACCGTCATGAGGAGAAGTCGATCATAATACCCAAGATGCGTCACTTAGTTCACAAAATAAAATCTTTCCAATCTAGCGTCCAAGGTAAGCAATTCTTAAACTTATGAGTATAAACATATGCCGATAAACGATGACAATTGATGAAATTTAATGTTGGAGATAAAGTTATTTGAAATGTGTCATTAAAAGTATCATCAGATTCTGTAAATCAGGCAAGTTGAGCCCAAGATATATTGAACCATTTAAGATAATAGCACGTGTTGAAATGGTAGCACATATTGGAATTGTCAAAAGAGTTAAGTAGAATTCAGTCCACCTTTTATGTGTTACATTTACATAAGTACATAGTTGATGAAGACATATATGTACCATTTGATGATGTAGAAATAGATGATAGATTGAACTACATGGATAAACATGTGGTAATACATAACAACAAAGAAAAGCGGTTAAGAAACAAAGTAATCAAATGAGTAAATGTGTAATGGAAGAACATAAAAAGATCGAAAGTCACATGGAATCCAAGGAAGAAAGGAAGCTATTTAACCTCAATTGTTTAGTGAAAAGCAAGTTTTAGGACAAAACCCAAATAAGGCAATAGACTTGTAACAGCCTAAATGTTGATTAAAAAGACATGTTTTAAAGTTGTGGTGTTTTAAATGAATGAAAGAGAAACTTGTCGGACGTGGAAAAATAATGGGTAACACATGATAGTATACTATACAAAGAATGGTAGCCACCGTGCGTCTTTCCTCCTCCTTCTAATCCACGTTTTATAAAGAGAGAGAAAGAGAGAGAGAAAGATAGAGAGATAAATGAACTAGAGAGAGAAAGTGAATACTAAGATCAAAGGGTATAACTTTTACAATATTAAAGGATAGATCTATACATGAAAATATGTTATAAGATTATTTGAATGAACTCTAAAATAAAGTTTGAATTTTGAAATTCAACCTCATAAATTCTTGAAGAATCATAAGGGTTTAGAGAAAGAAATCTTAACAAGCAAAGGTATCAACTTTATGATTTGATATCTTAAATACTTTATAAATCTTCTATAGAAGCGTGTATTCATAAGATTAATGTATTTTCATGTATAGAGCTAGGGTTTGATATTTAAATAAAAGGCGATGGTGCAAACACCATTGTTAGGGTTTCTTCAGCTTTTGAAGAGCTAAGTTCTAAGATACTCACTATTTTACATGGTTTTTAATGTTTTGGGGCTTTGTAAGCATACACGTTAGAATATTTGTTAAAGATTATTAAATTTGGGTGTTAAGATAGCATATTGATAAAGTATGATTTGAGTTTATGAGGTTTACGTATGAGTGTTTGTGCATGATTGAATATCCATGTTAAAACCTAATATATAGTTGGTTTTTTTATTTGATATAGTGGTAAAGAATGCTTTTAATCATGTTAAATGATCGAACAGTAAGATAGGACTAACCCATATACGTTCGTAGCTGAGGTATGCCCATCTGTAATAGAATGATGAGCAAGTGAAAGTGTATAGACTCCGTAACTGATAGAATCCCCACACATGGAATCTGAAATCATTTTATCTCTGTAACTGGTTACACCTCCATAACTAGTTATAAACTCCACAATTGAGATAGCCTTTTTGTAACAAGGTATAACCTCCGTACTAGACTTAAAATCTTCGTATCTAAAGTGTTATTCTATAACAGCTCTATGACCCCAGCAACTGAGTTATACTCTGTAATAGGAGCTACTTATACATATTCATGTTTTTCATCCTAACTGATATAACCTTTGCATGAGATCGACTTTGATAACTTTGTTTGCCCTTTTCACACCAGTAACTTATTGATGCCTCAGTAGCTAAGGAATCTTTCCTTTATCATAGAACACTTAGAAAGAAATGAACTTTACTTCGTAACAGACCTATGACCTTCATACTCGAAATATACCTTCCATACCTAACACATAACATGTGTAACTGAGTATCCTGCATAATAAATTACACTTACGTAATTAAAGATATAAAATGAATATTATGATAAGTATAAAGTGGTGCAGTGCTGATAGAAAAGTGTGTCCAAAAAGATTAAGTGATGGTAAGGTAGTGAAAGAATGATATACATAAGTCTTGTATATGTATAAAAGGTAAATGATGACTAAATGATTTACCAAGTCTTACTATGTGTAAGAAAGGTGCTATATAATAAGATGAAAAAGGGAATGCATGTTTACATGACTAGTATGTTATGTTATGCTATATTTAAGTCTTGCCATTAGGTAAGAAAAAGGTCCTTAATTGCCATGAATAAAGATGCATGTATGATTAAGTTTTGTTTAAGGACAAGAAAGGGATGTGTGTAGAATTGCAACTAAAAGGGACTTAAGACTTTATAACATGATAAATTGAGGGATGAAAAGTCTTACAAAGTCTTGCATATTTTACAAGAAATGGACTTAGAATGGCTTACTATATGTAAGAAAGGGTTATTTGGACCCATACCGGTATAGTCATGCTTGCGTTCATGAGTTATGTGTACTATAGTTACGTGACCTACTTGACTATGATTTGTTATATTATAGACATATTATGTTTATGTTATGTTATGATTAAGTTATTTTATGATATGTTCTGATGCAATGATTTTTGCTTACTAGAACTTACTCAGCAACATTGACTTTTAATATCTATATCTGGTTAAAGTATGAATGATTAGATTAAGATTGACTACTTGACATAAAAATAACAACCACCCAACATATCATAGCGTGACATCCTAATTAAAGTAATTCATGTTTGGTTAAGTACCTCGATGTTAACTAAATGACAAGGATTTTGTATTGACTTTTACGTTCCATTGTATATGTCTTAATGAATGTTTAGTTTAAAAACTATGTAAACGATATGTAAATCCGCCTATGAGGTCTCTCGAAGGCCTTATAACTCGGTTCCAACATATTAGTTTGCTATCGGTTTAGAATTCTAGCTACGCGGCCTAACCAAATCCCAATCGGTTCAAGAGTCAACCCGATCCAAACAGGTCTAAAGCGGTTAAGACCGTTGCTTTTTGTGTAAAATATAATCATTAACTAGCCCTTTTTGACCAACTTTTTCATGCTTTTTTAAAGTTTTTGCCCCCATATGTTAGTATAAATAGGTAGTAGATGTGTTGGTTAAATCACAACATTCAAACACTAAAATACGCTCATTGTTCTTCAAAAAACATTCAAATCGCTTTTAAAATGGTTTTCATAAGTAAGCATTATAATCTTCTGTTGGTGTTGGTTTCTCTACGAGTCGGGTATTCCAACAACGAGGAACTAAGCTACTCCGCAACATTTTGATTTATGTAAAATGTCAAGTGGACTGAACAAAGTGTCGCAAGCTATGTCATCATTCTTTCATAAAGAAGCTAACAAGACTTTTATGTCTTCTCCGGCCACCGCCATCACTTCAATCGTCCTTTCCATAACCCATTTGTCTTCTCCAACCATTATCTTAACTCTTGCAACGAGCATTTACTATGTTTTTCAACAACTACCCGCCTACCCCAAAACCGTCAACTCCCCAATGATGACCCAATCTGTGGAGACCCAAATCTTAGTAGACTGGTTGGAAACTTGTAAACCCATCGATGGTGGTAGTCTGGTGGGGTAAGGAAGAATGGTGGCAGGAATGGTGGCAGTCCGGTGGAGCTTAGGCATATGGCAACAATGGTGGGGTGGGTGGGTTTTGGGGTGGTTTTGGTGAATAGAAGTGGCGGTAATAAGAACGACAAAGAAGACGAGGCGGCGCTGGTAATACTGGTGGTGGTGGATAGCATGTATCTTATGGTTTCCGACATTTCGGCAATCGAAGTCAAGGAAGAGAGACAAATAAGCGGACTGGCGGAGGGGGAGGATTATGAAGTAGGGTCTTTATTTATATTTAAATATAAATGTTAATTTTTTTGTATTTATTCAGAGGTAATATGATCATTTTTGAAACATTTAAAAGAAAAGTTAACGTTCATTCAACTCAAAGACTAGATACTTTACGTTTGTGTAAAGTTTTGAACCAAACTTTTTAAAAGTTAGAGACAGAAAAATAAATTCGACCAGCTTGAATTCGACCTGAAACCGGTTTGAATTCGAACCCGTTTGAATCCGATCTGAAACCTTGTAATTTTATAGGATTTTATTCCTCAAAAATAAAACCGTTTTGAATTCGACCTAAATTCACCTTCAAATCTGTTTTAACCATCTTTGACCAATCTGCTTTGGATCATGATCCAAATTCCAAGCAGCTTGAAAAAAAAAATCAAATTGCCCATCCTAAAACTCACTATTGAAGGCCTTACTTTACCAAGTAAAATCTATAAAGTTAATGATAGTTTAACCACAATAATATGATCAATTGATACTTAAATTCTCTTAACACCAATTATGGGGGTACTCTGGTCACTAAACTTAATTACAAAAAATAATAAAGCTCTTCTTTGCACTCTGTCCAACACTGTTTGTGCTCTTTCTGCTGTACCTCTCAAGACTTGTCTTCTTCAACCTCTCTTCCCCCACTTCACTCCTCTCCACACTCAAAAACACCCACACCATACTTCCCTCAACAAATTAAAAAACACCCACATGAAATTTGATGCAAATTGATCAAGATTTTGTTATCTTTTTTACTTTCTTGAAAATCAACTAACACCCAGATGAGATTTGATGACAAATGATCAAGATTTTGGGTCCATTTCATGTTCTTGAAAGATCAAACAACACCCACAAAACCCAAAGTTAGACTTCATAAAATCTTGAAGAATTTCTTAAATTAGTGATCAAATGGGGTGTTGTTATTCAAGATTAGAGAAAGAAGAAATGGTGTCAAGATGCAAAGCAAGAAAAAGATACATGAAACAGTTTGTAAACGCAAGACATGCTTTTTCTGCTTCACATTGCATGTATCTCCGGTGTTTAAGAACCACCGGCGCCGCCCTCCTCCAGTTCGCCACCGCCGAGACCACCGTCCACCACCCTCACGACCACCACCTGCCACCAACACTCCCATCACCACCACCACCACAAACCCCCACACAACCACCACCACCGCCGCCCATGAGCCCCACATCAGACACATGGACAACCTCCACCACCACCACCAACACCGCCTCCACCCCACTTCCGCCACCGCCGCCGCCGCCGTCGTCGCAGTGGGACTTCTGGGACCCGTTCATGCCGTCGTCGACTAGATCGGGGACTGTGGATGAGGAAGAGTGGGAAGAGAGGTCGACCACTGTTGCGTCGGAGACGGCGGTGACGACGACGGTTGGGGCGGCGAGTGTGGTGGCGCCGCCGTCGGCGGTTAGTGGGTTCTCGAAGATCTCGGCGTCGACGGCGACGACGAATGAAATGGCGGTGGGGGTGTCGACGAAGAAGAAAGATTTGGTGGAGATTATTAAGGAATTGGATGAATACTTTCTTCAGGCGGCGGATTCCGGTGGGAAGCTGTCGGCGTTGTTGGAAGTTCCGGCGAGTACCTTTTCCGGTGGAGGATCATCAGGTCATTTATTATTTAATTTCTTATTAACTAGAAAAATATACAGACTCTGTTTCGAAAGATATGTCTTTTCTTAATTGGCTCAGCTATCTGTTTTTTAGACGGGATCGCACCTTAATCCTCTTGGGAAAAACCCATCTATTAAATATAAAAATTTTTTGTTAAGAGTAAGACATGAACTAATTGACCATTTAGATAATTAAATGATTTGAATTTTAAATTAAGTGACTTTAGCATGTTTCCAAGATACCGATGTGAGGTGATGAGTATTCATCACGTGCATACGTCTGTTCTTTTGTCTGCTTGGAATCGTAACATGCTAGCCCTATTAATTTCCACGTTGGAATTGGAACTTGTAATTAACAAACTCTTACGGTGTTTGAGCAAAAATAAGGTTGTTTTCATGTGATTACGTCCTTAAATAAACAATCGTGAAGATTTTTGTTGATCTGCATTAGTCTTGCTTGTAGAGAACATTAAGGTTAACCTGACCGCCTATGTGAGAGTCTCGTGCATTGTGTTGATCAACAATGATCTTGGTTGTAGAAAACAATAGGGTTAGACTTGAAAAGGTGAAAGTTTGAAATCTTGAGTTTGTGTTATGTGTTATAGGTAAAGTTCATGGGTATGGGAAGAATTTGAGTCCGTTGTTCGGCTCGTGGAGCTCAACCTCGAAGTTAAATGTGTTTGGTTGTGATGAAATGGGCGGAGTTAGGGCAGTTGGTGGTGGCCTTGGTAGTGGGAGCCATTGTTCTACGGTGGAGAGATTGTATGCATGGGAGAAGAAGCTATACCAAGAGGTTAAGGTAACAATGTGCATGTCTTTAAGTATGCTTTCCGATGTACGACTTACATTGTTGAATTGATATTGTGTTTTTTTTGTTCGTGCTGTAGAATATGGAGAGTTCAAAGATCGAGCATGCGAAGAGGGTGGAACAATTGAGGAAAATGGAGCTTAAGAGGGCTGATTATATGAAAACCGAGAAAGCAAAGAAAGAGGTTGAGAAATTGGAGTCGAGAATGATGGTTTCTTCTCAGGCGATCGAGTCAACCTCAGATGAAATAGTTAAGCTCCGAGAGGAAGAGCTTTATCCGCAACTTGTTGAGCTTGTTAAAGGGTTAGTCTTTTTATTCTTAATGTTAATTTGATATTGAACAACGAACTAAATCGTGGTTCGACTTTGATTGGACCAGTGTTATACGTTATACTTTTTATACTCGTGTAACTCATGGTTTATGTTACCGGAATAATATGATAAGCAAGTAAAAGTGTGAACTTGTTATATTTATGTGATTTTCTCGTTTGTAGTCCTTTCCCGTATGATACTTCTGAATGCAATATCTTGTACCATATGGTCAAAAACAAAGGACTATAATTGTATGTCAGCTGATACGCTGATGGAAGTTGTACTAACTTATACTACAGCCACTAGTATCGTTAATTTTGACTTTTTCTGTTCAAAATTGAAATCAAAACTCCTGATGATCTTGTTTTCCTGCAGATTAATGGGCATGTGGAGGAATTTATATGAATGCCACCAAGTCCAAATGCACATAGTCCAGCAACTCAAGTACCTCCACGCGACCCCGTCAACGGACCCAACTTCTGAAATCCACCGCCAAGCAGGTCTCCAACTCGAGCTCGAGGTCCAACAATGGCACCTATCATTCTGCAACCTCATAAAAAGTCAACGAGATTACGTCCAGTCGTTGACTGGTTGGCTCCGCCTCAGCCTCTTCCCGTTAAGGAAAACCCCGTTATCACAAACCAAGCAAGATTCCCCGATCTACTCTCTTTGTGAAGAATGGCATCTCGTGGTCGATAATGCCCCTGACAAAGTGGCGTCTGAGGGCATCAAGGCGTTACTGACCGCGGTTCACGCGATAGTACTCCAACAAGCCGAAGAGCAGAAGCAGAAGAAGAGGGCAGACTCGTCATTTAAGGTGCTCGAGAAGAAAATGGCGGTGCTCCGGGCTTTGGAACGCAAGTTTGGACCGTTTTCAGGTCCTTCTAATGGGAAGGACCGGGTTGGGGACAAACGGGCCAAGGTGGAGTCTTTGAGGGCAAAGACCGAAGAAGAGAGGGGAAAATACGATAAATCAATCGGGGTAACGAGAGCCATGACTTTGAGTAATCTACAAATCGGGTTACCTCATGTTTTTCAAGCGGTGACGGGTTTTGCTAACGTGTGGACCCATGGATTCGAGTCTGTTTACAACCGAGCCAAGAGGCCTGATGGGGCTCACGATGTAAAGAGGCTAATGCTTTAGAGCGCGCTTATTTTAAAATTTTACTGTGTTTGGCATTAAACACGGGGACATGTTCGAGTTTCATGCTGTGATGAACTCGAACACGTGTGCACCAAAAATTTTAGAACTTTAAGTTATGTTTGATTCTCTGATCTTATTTTGTTTTAACTTTTAAGACATGTTTGCAGCATGATAAAAAGCGAAAGGAATCTCAAAAGAACTCACCACTAAAGACAAATGAGACAACTAAAGAAGGGATGACCGTAGTTTAATGTTTGTACTACAATAATGGAAAGGATATTTAATGTTTAGATTTCCTATTATTTGTGTTGATTTAAGTTATAATTTTGAAGTGTCTATCGATCAAAAAGTCAACGAAAGTCGAATGTGATTAAACCTGACTAAACCTAAGTTTAGTGTCTAATGAACAGAGGAGACTTATGAATTGAGTCAACTATTTTTTTTAACAGTGGGTTAGTGGTCATAAGTTAGCAACAAGTTAATAATAATTTGTTAATATCAAAGGTTGAACCTTGGATATCCAATAGAGGTAAAACCTCTCACCTTCCCCTTAAACCATTAGTAGGGGTGTTCAAAAATATCCGAATCTGAGAATCCATTCCGAAAATCCGAAAATCCGAATCCGAAATATCCGAATTTTCGGATATCCGAAAATTCGGATATCCGAATTTCGAATATCCGAAAATTCGGATTCGGATTCGGATTCGGATAGTGATTTTCAAAAGTTTCGGATATTCGGATCCGATTATCCGAAAACTAAAAAATATTTTTTTATTTTTTTAATTTTAGATATATATTTAATTTAGATTGAGATTTTTTAGTGTATATTGTGAATTTTATGATATGAGTTGGTTTTTATATTATTTTATAATATTATATGTCTATAATTTAAAATAAAAAATAAAAAAATAAAAAAATAAAAAATGAATTTCGGATATCCGAATAACTATCCGAATCCGTATTCGAATTTTCGGATATCCGAATTTCGGATATCCGAATTTCGGATATCCAAAATTTCGGATACGGATACGGATAGTGATTTTCACTATCCGAAATTTTCGGATATCCGAAATTTCGGATATCCGACTTTGAACACCCCTAACCATTAGGTTAAGAGATCACTAGCCCAAGCTTCTTTCCGATTTATACACCACGCCCAACTGTCTTTTTTATCTAGGGATCGGGCCAGACTTGGAATAGTAATTAACGGAGTCAACTAATTACTATACTAAGGGTATGTTTCGTATGAATTCATGGAATAGACGAATAAATGAAATAGATAAAATAATAGAATGCATGATAAATGAAATGAGTTATTACATTTTATTGTTCTGTTTGTTTATCTTTTAATAATGAAATAAATATTTGCTTTATGTTGTTTGTTAAGTAGAAAAATACGAATGAATGAAATATAAAAGTGGTGATGGCTGGTAGCCGGTGCTGGTTCCCGGTAGCGATGGTGGCGGCCAGTGGAGGTGGCGCATGGCGGCCAGTAGTGGTGGCTGTGGTGATCGCTGGTGGCCCAGACTCTAGTTACCCAAATGGTGTGGAATTCCTCCTATATATGCATTTTCATATAAAGATCTCTTAAAACTATATAAATCTATTTCATGAGATGATTTGAAGAGGAGTTTGGTGCACTCAATCATTCTTGTTACTTGTTAGAGTATTTGGAGATTAAATAACATTTTGATCTTTAATAATAAGAAGAAATCCATGAACAAACTCTTCATTTGAATCAAGATGGTGTGATCCTTATGGGTTAAAAACTGAGCAAGCAATAAAGCATTAGAGAGTCTAGAGAAGAACTTCTTTTGTAATGACTAGTATTTATTTTGTATTGGGATGCCGTCACTATGGTTGTATTCCATTTTGATGAACTTCAATTATAATTATTGGGGTTTTAGCTTCTTTTTATTATTTTTTTTAATAGTAATTTTGCCGTTTAAAATTAACAAAGAATTTGAACTTGATGGACCAAAAGTGACCTTGACCTAAAATAAACTATCACTTATTTATGTTTAGATGATATTTTTAACAACGACGACTATTATTCTAACAAAAGACTAGTAGTAAGCTTATCAAAATAAGTTACGGATACATGCCTAAAATGAAGATCTCCAACCCAAAGCAATAAGAGTTCTAAATCAGACATATTTTGTGACTTGATAAAACATATTATCTCTATGAGAAGGAAGACTGTATTGTTTGTTATCCAAATCACATAAAACGTATTTAGGTGGGGTTGTTTTTTTTTCTTTTTTTGAGCGGTTGTCCCATAAACCACCTCTATAGTTACCCTTAAATATAAACCAACTAAAAACCAACTCAAAATAATAAAAAAATGCCCTAAACAATGGTTTATTTGGAGCGATTGAGTCAAACCACGTCAAAAGAAACGTTTTCAAATTAATTACATAAATAGTGTCTACACGTCAAGTATGACACTTTTCTTCATTCACTTAGTAACATATAAAACCACAAGTCACTACTCTGTTGATCAAGTCAAGATTAACCATATAATGTGTAAATTTACTAAATCTTTTAGTGTAAATTTGCTCACAAGAGCATTCAAGCAAGACTAGAAGTTGCTACAAGCAAGACTTTCACTCTTTCAAAAAGAGGGTATTGCATTTGTTTACTAGAATAATTATAACTTTATTGTTTATTTTCTTACTGTTTAGTTTCATCTGTAGCTTCTTTGTTTAAATGATAACAAAATCAATTTTGTTTACATCACATGGAAATATAATTAAATATTAATCGAAAAGTTGAGCTGCACAGCACCCAAGGTTGTACTGCAAGCATCGATTTTAATGTCACTTTTGTAGCAACTAAAGAAGATACGGGCTTTAACCAAGAAAACTGTATGTGCAATGTTGTAGAAAGCCGATCGATCACTTTCCCGCGCCTGTTGATGGCAAACTCGATATCCTTCTTTTAACGGCAAATGAGGATAATCAGGCTTATTTATCTGTTTCTCAGTTGTCACCACACCTCTGCTCAGAAAGAAACTTACAACTGGAAAAATCACCCAACCTTAAGCATTTTTTCTCAGAGCGCATCTTTTTATATTTACATATCTTGGATATCTTATCTTAATCACTTGAGCTAAGATCATTGATGGTAAACTCAATATCTCCTTAGTTCCTTTACACGCGGTGAACCTGGTCGTTTGGATCAGTGACCCTGTTTAGTAGTCTGAACCCATTTTGAATAATTTATTTTGATTTTTTATTATTATAAGAGTATGTGTAATGTTTTAGCGTCTGTGAGCAAAATTTGTAGCGACATAGGCATCACTTAAGTAATAGTTGTGATCATTGATATGATAATAAATACACATATTTACAATATATACTTCTTTGTATTTTAAGTCATCTTTTATACAATATTCATAATTTAGGCACTTATTTGTGTTTTATTTGAATTTTGTAGTTTTCGGATGAAACTCAGTGATTTTTATGAAGAAAACCCAAGATTTGAATAGATTCAAGAAAAAAAATACTTCTGATATGATCATATTGAAGCTAAATATAGTCATATAATTAAGTTGACAAATCCCAAATAGCTTATTTTTTATGCTAAATATGGTCATATCACTTCAGATATGGCCATATTCGAGCAGAAAACAGGTTTATAATCCTAGTACATCTTATTTCCAACATAACTTTTAAATCTTTTAAAACCCTAGCGTCCCTCAAACCCTTAGGTATTTTTAAGCACTACACACTTTCAAGAATGATCTAACATCATCCACCCCATTTTCACTCAAAATTGATTTGAATTCATCTAGATCTACTACGAGTTTTTTCATATTCTTGAGTTTGGGTGTGTCTTTTGTACACCTGATGGGCTAAACTCTTATTATCACTTGTATTAAATGAAACTTAGCATGATTTGACAACTTGTACATGATTCTTGGTGTTGTTTATGTTAAAGTCATGATGAAACTTGATTATTCTTCAATGATTATGTGTATTTGTTCTAGTTTGATTAAATGTTCAACCTTGTGGGTGCTGTAAGCATGTTATGTTGAAAAAACTCATGTTCTTACAAGATTTATACATATAATTGCATCTTTTATATGTAATTTTATGACATTTTACTAGGAATGGTGAATGAAGGTTGGGGGTTTAGTACAATTGGGTAAATATGCATTCTTTATTCTTATGTTTGAGAAAACCATGATGTATGTCATGCATCTCCCTTGTCATTGGTTATAAATTGATTTTGTAATCATGATTTGATGTTCATGAGTTGAAAGATAGTTATAGTGTTAGATCTAGATTGTATAGGGCTAGATCATCTTTGTATAGGCTTAGTACTTGAATCAAGTCTTGTAATTAACATTTGTAATAGTCAATATATATATATATATATATGTGAATGGAATTTATAAGTTAACCCCATGTATGTATGTGTGTTGATTTGTGACTTGACAGGAGAAACAATATTCTTGGATGGATTTCTGGAAATTGACCAAGTGTAGGAAACATCT
>BJCN01126380.1:5523-15815 GCA_018326445.1 Flaveria brownii
GGTGGTGGTGGTGACGGTGACGGTGACGGTGACGGTGACGGTGACGGTGGCCAGTGAGTTGAGAGAATAAGCTGCTGTTTTATTTTTAAAATTTATAGTTAAATTCGTTCTTACTCACTCCGTTTTAATAAAATAATTATTTTTCTCAGCTAATAAGATAATTAGTTTTTAAAGTTTCATTAATTGTTTTGATTTCAGTGTAGTTTAATTTCAAATATGAAATTTTTGACTGAAATTAAAATAAATGATAGAACTGTTGAACTAAAATTGATGATTCTAAATTTTTAAAGAAAAATTATTATATTTGTCAAACCTTAAATAACAAAACCAAATTTTAACTCTAAAATTTATAAGTATTTAGTATTCGTATCGTATAGGCTACATGAAGAACGGGCAATAATGGTTGCTAGAAATTTCGCATCTTCTTCGTAGTTAGAGTGTTTAGGTCTTCACTAACAAGTCTTACACTCTCTTATTATAGTGTTTGAATTTTGACATGTCTTTCTTTTTTTTCTCATCTCACATAACTAGCCAATTGTAACTGTAAATATGGATTTTTCACTCTCTATCTCCTCACCCATGTCTTCCCCCATCATGCTCACTTTTTCATACCGGTCATGGATAAGATCACAAATGTTATGTCGGTGCTGGTTATATACATATTCTTTTAGAAATTTGTTATATAACCGACTATTAAACTCTCATTCTGAATCTCCTTACATTTATCATATACTACATTGTACATTATATGATGGTTGTGATTTTATTCCTAAAATTGTTTCTACATTATTTTAAATTATAAATTTACCTTTTTCTCAATGTCTATAGCGACATATATGTAATAATACACAGATTATATTAATATGATAGTGATTACAATCTTAATGTGATAGCTAAAAGAGTTAAGTCGTGCATCATTTATTATACATAGATTATTTATCATCATTTAGATAAGTGTGTTTATTATATTATAACCAATACAAGTTTTAGATGATTATTTTAGAATATAAGAAATACAATGATCTTTTATCATCTTTGTTTCTCTTCTAGTAAGCATGAGCATTGTTTATACACTACTTACAATTGTTTATACAACAAATGAGCAATGTTCATACACTACCTACAATTGTCTATAAGGTTCTTATAGCTCTTACCTAAACAAAACTTCTGTACAGAACATGCCCCAAAATTTTCATCTTTAACTATATAATTCTTGGGACCGCCATTATCAAAATATTTGGTTAGTTTTAACAGCTAATATTTAACATACAATAATAACTTATTAAAAATAACTTATTGATAACAAGTATAAACAAAAGAAGTGCATGGAAAACAAGTCCTGATTATCGTCGAAATAACTAGTCCCACACTCCCACCTAAAATACGATATAATATTAATTAATACTAAAAAAAAGGTGTAAAGAGAGTTAGATGCATTACAAGACCAAACTCAATAGTCAAAACTGAACTCTAATTTTAGGACCCTTTTTTCTAATTGGAATCATGAGCAAATACCAGTCAACGACTATAAAGTATAATCATGATTCAGCAACAGTGTATCACCATGTCCAATACTTGTATAACTAACAGCATCTAATTGGTGGGTTTTATTCAGGCTGATTTTAGCTTGGCTGATTTTGAAGCAAGGTGGGAAAGAGTTCTGTGTCCCACAAACATCAAGAATATCCCTATAAGCCCCAAAGTTTTCAATGTGGTGAAAAGATCCAACTGTGGCCAGTAAAGAAAACAAACATAAAACATGTCAACACGACAGCTGACAGAAAACTAAGATTTGTCAGTTGATTGGAAAACTAAAAATAGAGGCATACCTTCAACCAGAAGAGCACGTAGAGAAGGAGCACCGCTGCAATGCCACCGTGGAAGAGGATGGCAAATGTGGCAGGAATGGGTGACGTGGGGAAGTTCTTTAAGTTCACACCAAGACGTAATAACTGCAATAGTAGAATAAAAAAGGATATTTTTAAAATGAACTATTAGGTAACACCGTAAGGATAGGTGGTAATTTTGATTAGTTCACAGTTAAATAGATTAAGCTGTTGGAGTCGGGCTTTTAGTGAGAGCGACATCTCTGTCCCCTGGGATATAGAAAAGGTTTGCCCTGAAGTCAGCCCAACCCATCCATCTGACACCTCTATTTTCCACTATCTCACTTGTTTTTTTATTGCAAAGTAATCATCATACTTGTATAAATGTCAAAAGAACACTATAGTTTGCAAGAATAAGTATTTTGGACATATCGTGGATATGCAATTAAATACAAACCATTTTGTTTGGCACTTTCTGAGTTTCTGTCCACTGCGGTTTATTCTTGCTAAGCCTAGTTTTTTTCTTCCTTTTTTGCATTTTTAGAATACCAGTTATTTCCTATTCACTTTAACAAGATTAATAACTTCATATTTTTTTATAACAAAAATAAAAATATTAAAACATAAGACTTACCCCAACCAAGAATGCCAGGAATGGAACAAGAACCAGACCCAAGAAAGCAAAAGACACCTCTTGAGGAGGGCGTTTTTCTGGAGCCCGGAAGATGTGGGCTATCTCTGCTTTGGGCCCATATCTTAAGAAAGGATTAACAGCTTGTGGAGGAGGCTGGGGTGCCTTTTCAGGTGCCTTGGGCAGTTCTAATTCAATAGATCCAAGAGGTTGTAAGAAAGAGTTCTCCTGAGACATATAAACGGGATCAGAATTGACCAACGATATGTGGATGGAAATTTTAGATATATTGAATAATTTACCATGACGGCATCACCCACTGTCAGCTCAATGTCATATTGGCCAGAGAGATAGAAAAACTTCTCAACAAGACCAAGAAAATCCTGAAATGAAAATTTTTTCAAACAGTGAAAACGTTAAGTGCATTATATATAATAGGAACAAAAAAAGAGGTTTTACATTCATATATGCTCAAAACTCTAGAAAAGACTTTTCCCAGCACAATTGTTTCTAGTCCAATGAAAGTATAACTATTATTAAAGGGGTCACATTAGCTTTAGTACTGTTGTCCTGGAAACAGAACCCGTTTCTCGTAGATGGTATATAAAACGGGAAGTGAAAAACTACCAATCAATCATTTCCTTACGAAAAAACCAGTTTAGGTTGTGTGTAGTCTTCAAGCGGGTCAAATAAGAAATTAGCAAAAAGGGAACAATTCAAACAAGTGTAGAATCACCCAAAGTCAATTTTTATGTATCAAGCCTCCCAAATCGTTTTGAAGAGAAACTTATAATATTATTATAGGAATATTATTTTGGTAATCATATAACTACCACATTTAGGGTGGGTGGTGTCGTCCCGCCTTCACCTCTTGGCACACACCTGATATCACCGATCGGCTTCAACCCTCACTCTCATCATCCTGGCTTCATCGGGCTTCAACACCCGCCTAATCCACTCTTCTACCTCCCTCACTCTGGCCACCTCACCCTCCCCTCCTTGTTCCCACAATGACACCACCCACCCTAATTACCTATACCAGTACTCATGCCCATAACCAATAAAATAAACAATAAGGTGCTGATGGATCCGATTCGACCTGTTTTGACATTTTGCCCAACTCATTCAACCCACCTGTCTGCAATAACATAAAAATAGAAAGAAAAGAAATGTTACCAGAGTTATCTCAAAGTGCCTCTTAGAGTATTCCACAACAAAATTATGCTCAACTCCAGTTTCATGCCTCAACTTTAATAAGGCCTGCAAGTCAATAGAAAATAAGTTAAGAAAAGAAAAGGACTGATAAAATGCAAATAGTTGAGAAGCTGGTCAAAGACCTGATGAGGCTTGAATGGTTTGCCAAGTGGGGTTGTCAAGAGAAATGATAAGTGTAACTTTTGAAGGTGGTTTGCAGAAAGTGCCAAATCATTCTTTCCAGGTAAATCTAGCCTAAAAAAACAAAGATTCAGATGATGCAGATACAGAAAAAATGTCAGATTCCATATGCAACAATGATGACCAGATTAAAAATCTTTTTTTGTATTATTTTAATTCAAGTGAAGTAGCATACTTCTTTTCAGACTCAACAATATCGCCCTCAAGCACTGCAGCTTTTGCGTCATCAACTTTAACAACTCCTGTAACATGAATGGGCACTTTTGTTCGGCCTCCTGTTGCGAATTTTCTTTTATGTTCTGGATCTGAAAGCACGACCTATAAGAAAAGAAATTGTTTTTGATGACAAATACACATATGTTTGGAGGACAGTATGGTAAATCTGAAGCGTGAAAGGTAACAGTTTTTGGCCTATAATATAGTACCTCAAAAGCAAAAACATACTCCCCGATATCTACACCTTCTGGTAAAGCATCTAAAGTATGAATTGCTTCTTTTGGATCAAAATGAAGTTCCTAAAGTTAAAAAACCATAGCAATTAAAGCTAAAAACTCAAGTTTAAAGATATATAGCAATAGTTGATTCTTAGAAGACCTGTCTAAGAACTGAAGCATCTTTTGAACCAGAGCTGAAAACTTGCATCAGTTTTACTGACAAAGGAGGAGCAGTAGATCCCAGCACCGTGTTCACTTTCACCTGTTAGCAAAGTTTAGAATTAATAATCTAAAACATTACTCTAAATGAAAATTTGTATTGGAAATTGTATTCAGATGATAATCAAGAATGACTTCATTCTCTGTTCCAAATCTCATTATACCGCTGGAAGTTCAGAATGTAGGTGCTTAAATAATCACAAGTTGGAAACAAACAGCATGGAGAAATAGGAAGCAACACACACCTTGAGTTTATCTTTATTGGTCAATGAAAGCACAGTAGCAGGAAGTGATAAAATTAGAGGAACTGATACCCTGCAACAATATATGATTTGATATTATTTGACTGAACAAAATGAAAAATTCAGTAAGCGACCAGATTCGACTTGCCTATTGTTTTCCAAGAGAGATAGAGTATCAATTTGGTAATAAAGGTCCTTGCTATTTCCAGGAACTCCAACTCCAAGAAAAAATCTAGCCAGGCCCAAAATCTTGTCCTCCGGTATCTGCAAAATTTAAGCACATTAGGAATAAATATTATTAAAAGAAAAATGAAGTTGCCTGTAGCAAAAGAAAAGCAAAAATAAAATAAAACATGAGTGTGTAGCACATTTAAACTTTCAGAAGCAGATGCAAATGCTGTCAGCCCTCGAACAATGGCAGAGGTGGCAGAAAGCGGGCCCTGATGTCCACTAGCATCAATGTGTTTGTCATCAAAGTAATAAGACCCATCATCTGGAAAACCATATTGAAATCATGAATCATCAAGACAACAACTTTTCAGTAGATTCAGGCTGCATGGAATAATAACCTCATAATGCAAGTGAAACTTTGCGTGATGACAAAATCCATGGCACTCTTAGCAAGTACTCCAAAACCACACTAGACTCTCATGTTCTTTTTTGTTGTGTATCAACAAAATTATCTCAGTACATTACATAGAATCAAAATCACAATTCACTCCTATTTATTCCTATTTAAACATTATACTCACTAAAGTTGATCACCAAAATCCATACACGTTAAATCATGTTAATTGACATTTCATATGCATGTGACTTCATTACCAAGTAAATAACTATTAAGCCAATACAAAAAAATGTCATTTCTATCAGTTTCATCACTTCTTTGATGACTTGAGCAAGTAGATCTAAACGAGTTGCAAACATACACGCAACTCGTTGAACTTAATTAACTTCACAAACATATATTCAGTTAAGCCTAATAACATACATCTAATCTATGTAAAAGCATTAACGAGTTGCAAACATACACGCAACTCGTTGAACTTGTAAGCTGGCAACTAGTTGTATCCAAGTTCAGTAACTCCAGCATGTTGGAATGGCATACGTCGTATGGTCTCAGTTTTCTCAAAAAGAAGCCACGTCTCAAAAGAAAATTTTAAATTGAAATTACAAATATTATATGGGCAACTGTAATTATGCCACTCAGTGTCCAAACATAAGCACAGAGAGAAATGATGAATGAATTATTAGGTGGAAGAAAAGATGAAAAACACCCTAAAATATTAAGCATAGACAATTTTAAACTTAAAATTTGGTTCAGCACTATGTGACAATAAATGTACTAACCATATTTCTCAATACTGTCAAAGAGCTTCACGATATCTTTTTTCAGGGTACCAATCTGCAAATAAGGTGATTAATAGTTAGATAAGAGCATGAGCCTTGCATGCTATAGTCAGTAAAAGAAAGAGAACAAACATCACAAGTATGTGTTTACTTTAACAAGAAGATGAGCAGGTACAATAAGCATCCAGTTTAATGGCTAAAAAAAGTCCTATAAAACCACAGATATTAAACTGAAGACAGACCAACTACCAGATCATTTACTTATATGTGCATGTGAGAAATAAGAATAACATAAATAGCTAAAAACAAATAAATTTGTTATCTACTCCTCAAACAGTAACCATATTGCATATGACAATAACAGCAGAACTAGCTAACTTTAACATCAGCAGCTGAAGTTCTATTCAAATGACTAAAATACAGTATCTCTGACAACCCATTCAACTATCCATCAGAACACCCAGAAAACAATTAACAAATAAAAGTACAAGGAATGATTTGGATGATACACATCTGCATAGGTGCACTAATAGATAAGACGGTACAATGGTACAAAGAAACTGAAACATCACATTACTAAAAGAGAGATCTACAGCTAAGTTGCATAAAAGTAAGTGGTTTCAAACAGAACGTCAGGCAGAATGCAAAATTAACTCACCAGATTTTCATCGATCGCAGAAGCTGCTAATGATATGACTCCAGAAATGGTTTCAAATGCTAATCCTGAGTCATGTTATTATATATAGTGAGTAATCAAGCAAATAAAAACTACTTTTGATGCTTAACCAGGTTGACCATCACCAGTCTTCTGAGGTAAAAGACTAAAAGAGAACACAAATCTTAATGATATTGTACCAATACCATAATTATTGATCTCGTCGAGAGTAAAAGGCCTACCTGCAGCATAAGTACTAGACTCAGGATTGTTAGAACTATAACGCCACCTTCCATCACTTTGGCTAAGAGCCTGAAAATAGATACGAGGACATCTAAGGGTTCAGGCACAGTGCAAGTGATAGTAAAATAGTGAGAAATCTGCTTTAGAAAAAAACATTGCCCTTTACTATAACAATATAGGTAAGACCTTTATGGAGCGTAAAATCCCATCAGCATTTTCAAGAAGTAAATCTACTTCAGAACTTTGATCCTGCATGAGATATAGAAGAGAAATCAAGCTATGAGAAAAAGGTACATGCAGAGCTAATATTTATACAACAGAACGGTAAATTTTTGGATAAACTGCCCCAAATTTTCCTAATGGACGGTAAAACGGATATTTGTAGACATAACAAAATCGTAAATAACATAGGCAAAATTAAGCACTGATCTTTTCCAAGTTACCTTAATGAGTAGCAAACCTCCTACTGAATGATAATAATCTAGAAGAGATGTTGCATCTTTGACACCATCTTTAAGTCTTGATATAATGCCCTAAAGAAGTAAACAAATAGTATATGGAACACGTAAAAGATAAAAACAAAGAGAATTAAAAGTTATGAGTAAACCAGGGTTCATGATTAAGCATACCGTTAAAGCTTCCTTATTGATCTTGCATTTTAGTAGTCCATTAACTCGTAATGCATGATACAAGTCCCTTGAGTTTGAAGACACCGAAGAAAGAGTATCCACCAAAGAATTACAAGTGTGGTCCTTTACATCAGGTTTCTTTTCTATTCCAAGGACCTCGAATGTTCTTAATGCTTCATAGGCTTCTTCTAAGCTGAAATGGACAGCACTTAATCAGATGTCTAAATAGCATAGCAGCAAATATAATTTATTCTTTAAGCACTTAGGTACACATCTAGTTTCCAGATCAAAGACAGAAAACACATTTGAAAAAAAAATGAGAATGATTTTTTAAAGAAGTAATATCAAGTCCTTGATAGAAACAATAAGATAGACAAAAGATTGGGTGGCATCTGATCTATTGAAACAATAACAAACTCACAAAGAAGAAGCGTAACTTATCCAGAGAGAGTGTGATCAGTGATGTCAGGCACTTGTATGGCCATAGAAATGCATAAAAAAGGAAGGTATTAAGGGAAAACCCCAAACAAAAGACAAAGGCCATGATACTGTAACATTTAGCACAATGATAAATCTCTTATTATTACATAATATTCATAAAACTATTAGGCCTGCAAAAGTATATCACTGTAGTCCACCAACATCTCCAAAATGAGAGTTACCAAAAAGAACAGCCAAACCATAAAGTAATAACCTCATAACGATTAAGGATAAGTACAACTACTAGAAATCTCAATAAACTCACTTGTAGTTGATCATGTAGAAGACAAACAACAAAAAAAAAATTCTCAACCAATATTATTTTTCTAATGCAAAAGAATTATGTCATACTCCGCTTTCAAGCTCAAGAATTGTACGGATAAATATATATAATTAACCTCAATCATTCACAGCCAATTTAAGTGTTTGTAAATTCTAACTTTTTTCTGGTAAAATAGCTAAAAAAACCAGCCGCTACATATATTAACACTTTTGTTTACTAACCAATTCACAGGTAATTTGGATGCATAATAACGAAACCACTAAACCTAATCTATCTTCAACAAACCATTTCAAAGCAAAGAATGACATTAACGTTTCCATTTTTCAGTTCCTCGGCCAAAACACTGTCTGTAACGAAGTACAATGACTCCGTGTGTGTATAGTTATTTCACATCCACCAAATCCTAAATCGATAGATCCATGTACTTACTCAATGCATACATATAACAGCAAACTTGAAGCAGAAGTTTAAATACAGATTAAGCAAACCTAGAAAACGATCCATCAACGGTGGAAAACAACTCTAACGCAGCGGACCGGTGAGATTCAGAGATCGGGTAAAATACCGCCGCCGCTTCACAGATCGACGTTACTGCTAGCAGTACAACAATAATCCCTATGTTTCTCATCATTGCCTGTGCTGATTACAGAACAATAAAAATGAAAACAAATTACAACAATCGAAGAACTACAAATTTGATCAATTGATCGGAGCTAATAAATTGAGATTGAAACAAGATCTTACGAATTTGATCGGCCGTCGGAGATGCACTAGTTATCGAGATCGTTAGAGCATGCGACACCAGTTCGAGAGGGTGAGTGTTACTGTAATGGTCTTCGGCCGAACTAATTTCAACGCCTGACTGCAGCTTAGGTATTATACGGGCAATATTTTTCCGTTTTTTCACTCTTCCCCTTAAATTTTTTTTTCCTCCAAAACCAGCCCTCGAAGACACTTGGACTCTCGAATTAACTAGATATTAAAATCGTACGTTTAGAAAGGAGACCTCACTATGTATAGAAGAAAAAGTTTTGTTTACAGTATCATACATATTATTATATACTACAAAAACCAAGATAACAGGGCGCCGAAACAATTTAACGGTGTCTACATGAATTAACGTTTCTCATGTGTCTCTTGATTCTTCCTAAACCATCCCCTTATCTCTTTTTTACTCCGTTTCCTTCCCTCTATTTCGCTTCTTTTCTAATATTCTTGAACCGCCTTATGCTTTGCTGTTGTCTTCAACCGTCTATATGCTTCTCGCACATTATCCTCTATTCCTCTGATTTTATCTTGCGCCAGTCAAGAGTGATGCACTGTTAGGCCTGTTCACAGTTGCTACACGGAAGTGGTATGCAGTCTTAACTCTGTTCTTGGTTCTATTTGGCTACTTTTATTGACAGATTGTGAATAACCATTGTTGCATGTTATCCAACTTTTGAATTTATGTGTCTCTTATGATAATTTTAAAGAAACTAAATTTATTGTCATGTTTGATGTTTAGGTACTATCTCTAAACGCTTAAATAATCAAATGTATTGGGTTTGTTTGAAGCTGGGATTGTTGTGCTTGATTTTCGAATTGTATCTTTAGATGATTCACTAATCAATAGAGAATTAGTGTTAAGAATCGATAAGCCAAAGCCGTTATGTGTAACATCACGTATTATATATATATTTTTTTAATAAAAAAATTTTATACGTGAGTGATTATTTCAAAGATTTTATAATAATAATGATAAATAATAATATTTATAGTAATAATAATAATAATAATAATAATAATAATAATAATAATGGTAATAATGATATTAAATATTGGTAATAATGATATTAAAGTTCGGGGGTTAATTTGTAGTTTTTAAAACTTAAAAACTAAGTTAAAACAAGAAGTATAAACCAC
>BJCN01126480.1:0-11926 GCA_018326445.1 Flaveria brownii
TACCTTGTGAACTGAATTATTATCGATGGATCAATCAATCAATCTATATGTATATTCAAAACTGTGATTAATCACCAGCTAAATTTTAGCTGACTCATTACTTTTCACATAATTTCAGGTTAATCAAGATAGTGGACTTCTACGTGCACATTTAAGACTCGGACTTAGTTAAAATAAAAGACAATTATCATTTGTGGTTTCGCTTGTTGTATTTGTATTTGTTAAACTTATATTATCCTGTAATCTGATTTTAATATTATTTCCACCATTAGTCGACCATGTGTTATGAACAATCAATCATTCCCTCGTCCGCTCCGATGATTCCGCCGTCGGTCGGGGTGTGACAATGGTAATGGTGGTATGCATACATAATATAGATACTATATGTTTGGATAAAGAAATATCGTCAAGGGTTAGGGAGAACTACTTTTTAATAGTTATTTGAATAGTAATGGAGAGTAGAAATTAGATTCACAGAATGGTCAAAAACATGCAACAATTGGTCACGTGGATTTGTTCCTTAGGATGAAGACCACTTGTTTTTGTCCTCCATGTTCACAAAAGATGCTTTTTATTTTCACATTTTCAATAAAATAATCATATTTATAAGAAATATATATGAGTTAAAAATAGAAGTTACAAAAAATGTTGAAATAAATAAACAATATTTTTATGTCACTATTGATTCTAATAGATAGCAGTAGTGGATTTGGGTGGAATTTAACGGAGAGGAAACATTCTTTAATAGATGATTGATTTCGAATGGGTTGCAATGGCATTGAAGAGTCTTAACCGTTCGAATTAAACAAGGATTAAAATAATGAATCCTTTAGACCTCTAGCGGTTATGGGTGGCGGCAGATCATTCGACGCCTTAAAACTGGTGACCGGTACTAAAGGTGCTGAAGAAGGTTTACATATTGCATTCATTGAACCTCCGTCATCGGTTACGTCGACGTTGGGAGTCTCCACCATGTTAAAAGCAGAGATGACCAGTGTTGAACAACTGAAGGGGCTCCGACAGTGAAACAACAGAAGGGGTTTAAGGGCAGCTCAGAATGCACGTCTTAAAAAAATAAAAAATGATAGTTTTGCCCATATCATATATTATATAGTAGTAGAGATACTTTATACTAATAATATTATTCATACATATTTTAAATTAAGAAGCATATTTTTTTTTAAATTGAAAACTTAATAATTTTCATTAAAACACAATTTTTAAAAACCAATCTTTTTTTATATAGTACAAAATTTTCTAATACAATTAACGTTTATATAGTTTCATTTTTGCTAAAAACAATGAAATGTTTAAAATTCTTTTATATAGTTATTTATATATAATTTCAATAGTATTTAATCTTTAAGTATCGTTTTGTAATATATAAAATTTTGCTTATTAATTATTTAATATTTTATTTATTCCATCATGTAATAAATGGATTATTAACCTAGTATGTTTACATATTACCCTTGAAATATTAAATAATTTAAAAAAAAGATTAATTATCTTTTTAACTACTTAGCTCTACTACTATATAATATATGATATGGACAAAACTATCATTTTGTATTTTTTAAGGCGCGCCTTCTGAGCTGCCCTTAAGCCTCTTCAGTTGTTTCACCGTCGAAGCCCATTCAGTTGTTCAACACCGGCCATCTATGCTTTTAACACGCTGGAGACTCCCAACGTCAACGTAACCGATGCCGGAGGTTCAATGAACGCAACATGTAAACCTTCTTCGGCACCTTTAGTACCGGTCACCACTTTTAAGGCGTTGGATGATCCGCCGCCACCCAAAACCGCTAGAGGTCTAAAAGATTCATTATTTTAATCCTTGTTTAATTCGGACGATTAAGACTCTTCAATGCCATTGCAACCCATTTGGAATCAATCGTCTATTAAAGACTGTTTTCTCTCCATTAAATTGCACCCAAATCCACTACTGTTATCAACGCCTGTGTTGTATTCAATTTCTATCAATATTCCATCTTGAATTAGTTCTTGAAATTTGGGTACGCTGGAGACTCCGTTGATTGTTTTGCTGTGTTTTGATTCGATCTATACAGTTGATTTTAATTTGACTCTAATTTGCTGAATTTGTGTTGCAAGAATTGCTATGCTACAAGTTATTTGTTATTTGTTTGTTCATTTATGTGTGTTTGATCGTTTAGTTCTATTTGTTGGAGTTTAAGGAAGTCAACATTATGTGCTTAGGTGTTTAGAAGCCTTTGATGTGTTGTTGTTGAATTTACATATGGAGGTACTTAATTTTTTTTTATGGATAAGATAACCTAATATTGACCATGAGCTTCCTAATTTCACATTGGTTTATGAGGGTTAAAAGTGCTTCCTAAAAATTTCCTCAAATCGAATAATGTGGACCTTGAATTCTCTATATTTATTAGATAGTTTTATGCATAAGTAACTAATTATGCGTTTGTCTACCTTAAGAGCCATTTAGTAGCCTGCAATGTTTTCCTATTTTTGTTTTGATGCTTGACTAACACTTAAGAGCATATTCGAGTTATTACTTTGCACAGAGATGTTGTTAATAATTTAGTCACTTGGTTTGTGGTTTGTTGAATCGGTATGTATTTCCTGATATTATTCTATAACATGTCTATGAAGTAAACTTCATTCTTAAGGTTTAAGTTACACTTTTTTTTTGTATCTTTTATGTATTAAGGTCCTAAGCTTCTAAATATTATTTTTGCCTATAGTTTTCTTAAGTTATGATTTATGAAGAGAAAGTTGTTTTCTTATGCTTGAAGTTTTCTAATTCACATTCCATGCTTGTGACATAATAATTTGATGTTTTAACAATGACTTTTGTAAGGTGGCTGTTCTTTTCTATTCTACTTTATTGATTTGCTATCAAATTACTTGTTTGCATTCTTATTTGTATTTTTCTTTTTAATAATTTGTTTTAGAGCTATTAGTTATTATGAGCTTTAACTAACACTGCTCTATGTAGGTGCATTGTAGGTAACTCTAATTTTCATTTACATAATCAATTTTGTTAGTACTGGTATGAAAACTAACAATCCGGCCCTGGTTACTTGAATAAAGAGATAAGCATATAGAAGTTTGTTTGACCAACTGATTATTAAGTTGTTCTAAATGCAACTCTAAACACTTGCTTAGGGTGTGTTTAATTAGCATTCCATTTGCAAACTGGTTATGTGATTACTGTGTACTCAATTCCCATACAATTAGTTTAATAGTGTTTGATGGAAACAAAATGATTATGGTTATCACACTTTCTTAGAGAAAAATAACTAAATGATGGATGATTAGTTTAGGAGTAGCTTATTCAAACTGATTATTTCTCAAGAACTTAAACATTTGTCACTGTATAATTCTGGCATTCAGGTTCTTTTTTGTGTGGATGTATATGTCTTTTGATGTCTATTTGAGTACCCACATATAGTGGATGTTGGCTTTGAAGGAAATAGATACCCTGAATGGTTCTAGGGAACTGTTTACTATTATTTGCTTCCATTTAAATTGACGTCGAAGTGGAAATAAGAATATGCTCATTAACATGACAAAGACTATTGAACTAAACAAATTACAGTGCCAAACTAATTGATTCATGATTTTCATTAAGCACACTTAGTTACACCTCTTTGATTAACTTTGAAAGCTTCTGATATGAATCAGGAAGTTGGCATCTCACTAGATCAAAACAAGGAACAATTAATAACATGTGAAGTACATAACAATAACCATAGATGACTATTGAACTACAACAACCTAGCGTAACCTTTATATGTTTATTTAGTAAGATTTTTCTGTAATAAGTGTGTGATTATAACCCTCAATCATACACCTATACATGACTGCTAATGAAAAGGCTTGAAATATTTATGAAAACATATAAAAAGATGAGCATATTAATAGTTTCGTTAAGAGGCTAATTTTGACCCGTTTACTTATAAATGAGTTCACCTATAATATATTCTATATCTAATGGGTCAGATGGGTAATCACATAAAAAGAAAATGAAAGGAACACGTCAAATCGGTAGAAAGTTACCAGACCTCAACTTTTTATATAACAAAATTTATTATTATTATTATTATTCGTATAATACAAGTTATAATCATATTTAACATAAAATTTATGCAAGTTAAGGTCAAATTTTAGACAAAATGTGTTAAAATCAGCGTAACCATCTTTATTTTTGAAGAAGTGCCAAAATCTTTATGCCAATTTTGCCTTCTCTAGCTTTCAACTTATAAAAGAGTTTCGCTTATTGTTGTATCATGTATTGTTTATGTTGTGTTGTATATCGACCTTTCTTATATCTGTACATGTTAAGAAAACCATGAGAGGAGGAAAATTCACTTCAGGACCAAACCTTGATCCACTACAAATTTATTTTCTACTACAGGATAACCACATACAAAATGATGGTTCGTATATGCGATATAACAGTTTCCAAACTTTCAATTGCTTGTTTTGACGTTTTAAACATTGGCTTTTGATGATATAACCAAAAATGATTTCTATATTATCCGTATCATTGCACACATTGAGCTAGATACAACACCATTTATCTTATCGCATAACACGAGTATCCCTCTGTACATTCAACCTTTAGTATATTAAATTATGTGCATGTGAACTTTTAAATTTGAGTTGATATATAACTAGCTTAGAAACCATTTATTACGTAAACTGAATTAATAGAATATTAAATAAAATAGTTAATAACTAAGAATTATGGTTGTAAAAAGATTATTTAAGATAATTTATGATTAAAATTGTGTGCAAAGAATTAAATAATAAAGCGATAATATTGAAAATAAAAAGATATAGCTTTAACCAGGTGAAACTAAAAGAGGGAGTCTTATTAGAAGAAATAAATAAAAAAAATTTAAAACAAACAAACTAGAATACTATGATTTGCTGGAATTAAAGATTGATTAGTTATATTGCCAGTTGTGTTGTAAACGAACCAAACGGTTAACAAAAAATTCATGAACCGTTCGGCGGGAAGTTCGTTTGTGTCCGTTCGTTTAATAAATGAACGAACACGAACAAGAAAAATCCGCTCGTTTGTTTAAACGAACGAACATGAACAAAGGTTGCATTCGTTCATTTATGCTTGTGAACGTTCGATAATGTGTTCGTTAACGTTCGTTTGTATTTGTTCATTTAGAAGTTATGTTTGAGATAATTATGTTAAGTACTTACGTATATTTTATGTATATAATATAATCTTTGTAATTTAATTATATAATCAATATATAATGGTTTGTGTTTGTTTGTTTTAGCAATTTTCATTTGTGTTTATTAATGTACATGAATATTTATGTACGTTCACTTGCCTACGTTTTTTTGTGAACAGTTCGTGACCAAATTCATTTCCTTAATGAACGAACACGAACAAGAAATTTTGTTCGGTAAACGTTTGTGAACAGTTCATGAACAAGTTATTTTTTTAATGAACGAACACGAACAAGGTCACGTTCGTGTTTGTTCGGTTCATTTACAGCCCTAATTGCCAGTAATCATACACTTTTACAAACATCTAAACACCGTATAACTTTTAAATTTTTAACACATTAATATGTAAAATTACAAAATCTTATAAAAACCTGAAACGATAAACAAATAAAACTAAAGAAAAATATATATATTTAAAATATCTTTGTTTCATAATATTTAAAAAAAAAATTCTAATTGAGATGGAAATATAATTATTCTGAATTTAAGTAAAAATATTTTTGTGATTTTTGCATTTATTAAGAGAGATGGAAATATAATTATTTGAGGTGCTAGAATAATATTATGTGTCCTCTTAAATGTTTTTTTTATTATAGATGGATTCGTACACAAACTATATTATCCTAGTATACAATATATTTTCTTTCAATAATCTTTTAAACAGTGTTTTTTAGGTTGTATTTATCTAAATTATACTTGATGATTGTAAATTGTCTACTCCGTCGTATCGCGCGGGCTCCCCACTAGTCATTATTAATAGGAGAGCCGGAAAATTAGAATGCAAAGCCTTATAATCATGTCACTAAAAATCTTAATTGTTTCTTTATTATATATAATTTTATTCATCACATAGTCAGCCATTAATAATCATACAAAAGTGTGACTATTCAGTTTAGTCAGCTGTTTCTTTTAGCTATGCTCATAACATCATTTTATAATTTTTATATATTCAATACGTGTATAATTTTAGTTTAAGAATTTATTTTTGTTTTTGAATGATATTTGAAACTACTCTTAATGCCCGAGTGAGTTTTCATGAAATAATATGTCAACCGGTTATACTGGTTTGACATTTCAAATCTGGCTTACCCAAAAACAACATCAGAATAGGAAAGCGTTCTTATGTTAGATTTAAATAAAAGATCTTAAAGATCAAAAGTTTAGTGCAGTATTCCATCCTTCTATGTCTTTGATGTTAGGGATTTGCTGCAAATACATAAGCACGTCTTGGGTTCGAAAAAAAGAGAAAGTTAATTCATTCTATTATACTAACGGCAATTTGGTGTATTTGGAAAGCCCGAAATGATATTGTCTTTAATAAAGTACAATCAATGTTGGACAATGTGTTTGGAGATATAAAAAACATGAGTTTTCTATGGATAAAAAAAGGGGCTGAAGCTAAGCATATTATCTATCAATGGTGTAGGTTTGAGATATGTAGTATGGTGTCTTGAGTCTTGTATCCCCTACTCTATTGACGTCTGTATCATTGGCCTAGCTACTTGCTGGTCTTGTTTAATAAAACTTATTTCGCTGGACATTTAAAAAAAATTTAAATCAAGACTCTCGTGCCATTGGAGCAGTAAGATCTTTGATAAATTTTTTTTATGGGTATGCACCCTAACATTTTAAATAAAAAAAGATTTAATTCTTATAGGTTAATTTGGGTTTTTACTAAAGAACCGAACATTTGTTAATAATTTGTCCTTTTTAATTATGTCTCTCCTCATAAAACACATTTTTTTATCGTCAAGACCACCACATCTGTCTTCAATCTCTTGCGTTGTGACGGGACTTCTAAAACGGGACTTCTAATTCTATTTGATCCACTCATTTACAAATTAAAGAACATCAAAAAAACATCCATGAAAGGTATCGAAAAACATGAAAATAGTCGTATACAGAAATAAATTGTCACATAGGCACAAGAAAACATCCATACAATTGTTGTCGGCATCGAAGTTAATTAAAGAAGTAACGTCCAACAATCTTAATGCACATGAAATTGAGTGTTCATATTACAAACAATCAACACCCACACTCATATTCAAGTTGAACAATAAATCATTTATTGTTTATTAGTTTAAAAACTTGTGTATTACAGGTAACAAATGAAAATACTAAAGTAATGATTATTTATTAATATTTAGAAATTATAAATTTTTTTTTTTCAGATAATAGATGGAAATTACTTATAATTAACTACATAAAACAATAACAACATTTTTCCAACCTTGTGTCTTTAAAATATTTTTCTTTAATAAATTGTTTTTTAACCCTCCAAATGTTTTAAAGATACTTCTTTTTTTTTTGAAAAATATCATTTTTATTAAAGGTTCTTTGTATCCAAAAACTTCATATTTCATAAAAATTTTGTTCTTAAAAAAATGTGTGTGTTTTAATAAAAACATGTTTTTAATTTATTAAAAAGTCTGTTTTATAGTTTGAAAAAAATATAAACAATCATTAACATTTAATGTATCATTAATAGTTAACTTTTATTATATAATAAAAAGTATACAAATCTTACGTGGAGGTTATGTGCACAGTGTAAAAAAATGACATAGGTTTTCTAGACATTTTGGTTTATTAAAATAAATATGTAAATTTACTAGCTATTTAATAAAAACATGGAGTAAATGACATTGATGGTCCTTGAACTTTGTTAAAATTTCACATTTCATCCTTATAAATGAAAAATTACATGTTTAGTTCAAAGGTTTGTAAAAGTTACGGTTATTATTGGACGTTAACCTCTTTATATGGCCATTTTGGCTCTCCATTTAAAAAATTAAAAAAATTAAAGAAAACAAAAATTATTAAAACACCCCTATGTTCTTAAAAATAAAACTACCAAAATACCCCAACCCCACCTTCTTCTCCGGCTAGCTAATTCGCATTTTCGATATGTATTTTTAGACGAACCTTCAACAACACCACCCTGCAACAATACCCCACCTCCACCCCATCTTCTGTCTCATGCCACCTGAAAAAGATTCGACGCTAGAGGAGAAAGTGAGCAAACGCGAGGGATGGTAGTGAATTTAGCCCGATAGTGTAAATTTTTGGCCCGGTAGGGGGGGGGGGGCACCGCCCCCCCTATTTTTTCGTCTTAAGTGTTAAAATTTTAGCCCGATAGTGTAAATTTTTGGCCCGGTAGGGGGGGGGGGGCACCGCCCCCCCTATTTTTTCGTCTTAAGTGTTAAAATTTTAGCCCGATAGTGTAAATTTTTGGCCCGGTAGTGTAAATTTTTATATAAATATCGAGTTCGCCCCCACTTAAAAAAAATTTTTTCGCCCCCGCCCCCCCTACAAAGTTGGTTAAGCTCCACCACTGGTGGTGATGTGGTGGAACAGTGATGATGGGGGTGTGTGGTGATGGTGGCGAGGATTGATGGTGGATTGGTGGACGGTGGTGGTGGTGAGGATTGATGGTGTATTGGTGGTGTTGGAGATGGGGGTGTGTGGTGGTCGTGACAAGGAGTGGTGGTGGATTGGTGGGGTTATTTGATATTGTTACAAGAAATGAGCAAGAAGAAGTGTGGAGTATAGGGTGGGGGTGAGGTGGATCTCATGCATTTAATCTTTTTTAGTTTTAAATTAATTTTGGTTTTTTCAAATACAAAGGGTATAATGGTCAATATACTCATACTTAACGGAACTATATATTTTGTTTGACCCAATGACAAAAAGTGATACGTTTATTCAAATCTTTATACTAAATCTGTAATTTTCATTCATGAAAGGTGAAATTTTAGTATATGTAAACCTCAGGGATCATTCATGTAATTTACTTTAAAAACTTGCATACATACATTCTTAAATAAAAATGCATTTTTAATTTTTGAGTGTTTGTTTAAATTAAATACATGCATATTTATTATCTACACACACATACATACATACGTCGGTCTACATTTAGTATTGCAAGCAATCAACATAATTTATCAACCAAACCTACACGAGCACGTACATAATGTTTTGTTACATAGTCATGCTTTGCATTTCTTTTGAAATCATGCATGCACCATGCAAGACAATTGTATAATTATGAAGCACATAGCTGTGGCCCTAGCAGTACCTAAATGAGATTCACGTATTGTCACACATGTTTGTGATCTTGAGTTGTCAAAAATGAGTCGTAACAAATATGTAGTTAGGCCCTTAAGTTAGTTCTTCTAGGCCCCTATAGTGTTTTTTTTTTTTTTTAAAGCAAAAACTCCATTGAAAACCTTGCTAGCAATTAGCTAGAATGCATAAGGTACATAAGCATCAAAAAATAAACCAGCACTACAAATCAACTCTTAAGCTGTTAAATGAACATTAGAATTCAAACTTCATCCATCGATCTATCCCAATCTAATTCAGTAAGCTTAGTCCGACTTTTAATCCAAAGCCCCTGTCGTTGAGCACAAGTATAATCATGTTCGCAACTTTAATTAATCTCTTTTGTCTTCTGTACACAACATTGGTGACTGTAGTACGTGGGTTTCATGTTAGCACACATTTAGTCACAACCGTTGGTTAAGACTAAGGGGTAAGGTACTTCATGAGTTAATCAAGATCCAATGTAATAGATTATTGTTTTCTAGTTATTGAAATTTTAAACATAAAAACCAAGTTATGTTATAAGAAGTTTCAATTTGCATTACTTTTTAAACATGTTACTAAAACTAGGTAATTTGTTTAAAAACTATTATAGTGCGTAAAATTGAATTCATCCGGCCCGTTTTGACCGATCCAATTTGAGCAACTCGATTCTTTCCCCCAATCCCCACTAACTAAAAATCCCGAATCCATCACTACTTGTATTACATACTTATATATGCCCGTTATATAATTCATATAATGTTGTATTTTACGAATGTCTTTGGGTTGTTTTCGGTGTAAGTCCTTTGGATTTCGCTTGGCTTTGTTAATATGTTTATTGTGTATGCTTTATAGTAAAACATTAAACAAGATTAGAAAGACTTGAAATGATCAATATGTCCTCACGTGACCTGCATATGGTCGAATTTAACGGGAAAAATAGACGGTCATCTAAGTTAAAGACCTTCTGTGCTACCTGCTCACATTCTTCAGGGAGTAAACATGTAGTTTCTTATACTTGATCAGTCAAAAGATTGACATACCACAGGTAACCTTCATGTAATTTACTCTTTTAAAAATTAAATTTATTCTAAATATTTAGTTTTACTTTGCATATTGATATAGGGGAGAGTTTCTCAGAAAAAACAAGTTATTCAAAAATAACGAAAATCAAAGGGTTACGTATACGTAAGAGGGAACTACATATGAAAAACCGTGGTTCATGTATATATAAGTCAATATTCATCCCGTCGTGATTAAGAGGGAATTAATTTAAAAAATATATAAATACTTAACACAATATGGTCATAATGTAAATACTCTTTAGACAGTCAAAAAATAGTTTATTTATAAAATTTACGATTGTTTAAGGATGATTTTCATGATTTTCTCGTAACTTGATGTTTTTTCTTGAAACTTCCACTATTAATATAGATAATTAAACATTATATATGTTTGTATAATTGTAGAGAACCTAGAAGGAGTAATGCTAATAAGAAATTGAATATTAATATGGTGCTTGAAAGGGTTGTACACACACCAGACCCTACCAATAGTTATGTATAATAAATGTGATTTACTGGGTGTGATTGTTGGTTAAACACGAGATGTGTAGTATGCCAAAAGTTTGAAATTGTAGTGAAAGACTAATAACATAGTACAATTTAGATTTATAAGATGGTCAAAAACGTGCAACACAAATTGGTCATGTGGGATTTGTTCTTTGGAATGATGGCCAGTTGGCCACTTGTTATTGTACTCGAACCATGTTCACAGAAAGTCCTTTTTATCTTCATAACTTTAATAAAATAATCATGTTTATATGCATATAGTTAAGTTCAAAATAAAATTTTATTAAATAAATGTTTGTATGTGATGTAATTTCCTTAAAAAGTTATTAAATAATTATAAAAAAAACGATATATATTTTTCACTAGGTTAGTACTCCGTGTATTACACGAGTCGAATAAATAATATATTAAATAGTTATTATAAAACGATCTTTTCATATAAAATAGGTATGACATTACGTATTAGTGATAAAAGCACGATATCATTTTTTCTACTTTTGTTAAAAAAATTTAAAAAAAAGTTAGTTTTTAAACAAATTGTTTCAAAACAAAACATTTTTAAAAAAGTGTCATTTTTAATAATTTCTTTATTATGAATTTGAAATTATTTTTGTTTCATTAGGATTTTATTTTTAAAAGCCACATGTTTTAAAGTATATTGTGTTTTTGAAAAATTTGATATTTTTTTTTAAAAAAAAAATCTTATTTTATTAAAAAATTATTTCTTTACAAATTGCATTTGTAAAGAGATCTCTTTTTTTATTTAATAAAAAGGAAACTTTTTCAAAAGAGTTCATATTGGGGATATATTTTTTTTTTGAAGATTAACTTTCATTCAACACAACCAAAGAACGCTTGCTATCTCCAAGCTAGAGACAACAAACGAAAACCACAAAGAAATCCACAATTACATAATATCAAACATAGACCACCTATCCCACTCAACCCCACCATGTTTAAACCGATGCTTATACCAAAGGAAAGCTAGAGTCTTGATATCCGCCACCGTCTTTACCACATTAGAGTCC
>BJCN01126535.1:0-13813 GCA_018326445.1 Flaveria brownii
GAGAACTTTAAGTTTTCACGCGAGAAGTTCAAAGTTTTAAAAGTTTTCTAAGTGTTGAAATGTTTTCTAAGTCTGAAATTTGCTAAGTATTTTGAGTACTTATCATGCATGTTTAATGTTCCAGATGGCGAGGCCTATGGTTATTAATAGAAACCATAATGTATAACATATCTTGGAGATGTTCTTGAGGACAAAGCTTTGTTCAGATCACTGTTTGAGGATCTTAAGACATCTCGAATACATCATGCTATTTCAGCTAATCCTACCATATATACTGATGTCATAGATCAGTTTTGGATTACAACTGCAAAGGAGTTAGACGAATATGAAGAACCCTGCATAACTGCCACTGTTAAGGGAAAGAGGGTAGTCATTACAACTGAGGTGATCCACAACATGTTATTATTCTGATAAAGATTGATGATGATGCTGCCAAGGGCTGCTTAGTCCAAATGGGATATAGCCACCGATACCCATCATTGGAGAAAAAGTACTTACCTTCATCTTGGAAGTACTTATTTCATGTGGTGATCCATTGCTTTAGCAATCTAAAGGCTGGTATGAAGAGTCTAAGTGTTGTTTTTGGATCCCTGCTGGTATCACTTGTTGATGATCTTCCATATGACATATCCAAGGCGATCTTTTCTGAGATACAGAAGAACATTATAGCCACCGGGGGGAAGAAGTTTATCATGTACCTCAGATTTCTACAGATGATAGTGAATGCAACTCATCTGGAGCTAGCAGTGTCTGATTCATCCACCTATGTTGTAATGGTGACGAAGAAAGACATTTTCACTTATCTTATAGGAGCTCGAGGGACTGCTTGGGATGGATCCCCTTTTGCTAAGCTTGAAAGGTTTGTTGAGTGTTTACAAGCAGAGGTAAGACCATGAGAGACAGAGATCCTTGTGATCATAGAGATGATACAACCGTATATCTACAAGTGCTACACAAGAAACACCTGAAAGCTCTTGGGGTGCTGAACGATCTGATATGGATGAGGTGAACACTTGGTTCACTGAAAGTGGGAGTGAAACAGATAGTGATCAGACAGGGAATGTGCCCTATTTATAGCAAGAACATCCTATAGTGCGAGAAACTCCTACCAAACACACTGCCGAGGAACGTGATACAAATTTTGTCCCGGATGAGGTACCCACTACAAGGGGAAGAAGGAAGAGGATGGCTAGGAAGGCCAATGATAGTCCATATGGGAGGGGTAGAGGACTTGGAGTGTTGAGAAAACATCGGACCCTGATGACCACTATGTCGACTGAAGATGTTCAAATTTCTGATATCCAGTCACAATCAGCGAGGCTTCTACACCCGTAATTGTTACAGATTCAACAACTGTAACATCATCATGTATGCCCACTACTGATACGTGTTGAGGACACGTCCGAGGGAGCAAACTCATGATGACATGTTTGGAGAAGCTGATTTTTTACATGCTACTCCCGCAACCTGAGTCTGCATCATTTCCACCCACCAGGGTTACTTTAGAGCAGAGGGTTAGCATGTTAGAGAGAGAAAGCTACTCAAGAAGACACAACTAATTGATGATATGTGTCGGAGTCTGTAAGAAAAGGATGATAGGATAAAGAGTTTGGAGAGTCAACAGCAGTTTTTGTTTAGCTATGTCCAGATCATGGAACAAAATTTAAGAGATCTCACTTCTCGTGTTGATTTGTCATATCATACCACCAAAGTTGGAGAATCGAGCAGACAACAAACTGATGGATCTGAACCTGCTGATGATATTATCACTGATACAACATATGTTGTTCATCCTATTGATATAGATAGGACAATAAACATTACTAATATTGATCAAGAGCCATTATCTGATGTTCCTCTTCAGGCTACCAATGATCAACCTGTACAGTTTACTGGAGAGGCGTTTGTGGAGTCTGAGCATGTTATACCTATTCCTGATCCAGTAAATGATGATGATGATTTAGATCTGGTTGATTATAGATTTAGTGATGAAGAGGAAGAGGATGATGATGGTGAGAATGATGATGGTGATGAGGGAGATGATGATAAGGGAGATGATTACAAAAAGGATGATGATGATGATTAAGGAGGAGATATGGGTGCTGCTACTGGTACTTCTGGATCATCGGGCACTGACAATGTCTCTGGACGAAGTCCCGATGATACAGTCGACTATACACTATTAGATTCTGCCACCGAAGCGGCTTATGAGAAGGAGTTTTACTCTTTCCAGCTGATTGTTGAGGAAGAAGACGAAGATTTGAATTCGTTTGATGATTTGGAAGAGGCTGTAGACTACTCAGACATACTTGGAAATAGTCTTAAGGACTTATTTTCAGATATCTTGGTTGAAGAAGCAGAGATACTTGGAGAGATGAGTGTTAAGAAGATGACTAACAAGACATCAGATCAAAGTGGTCAAAGTGTTGTACGTCAGGTCGGCAACATTACAATTAAGGCTCCTCCACCACCAACATACATACACACACCGAGACATTCTAAACCTTTCACAAGGTATGGAAACTCAGAACCAATACTCAGTTGGGCTTATGATGCTGAAAAGAATATGTATGTGATTAAGAGACGAGAAGGGGCAATAAAATATTATCAGGATGAACACAACTTCTATGCACTCAGAGCATCTGATTTATATGCCATGGGTCGTGTTCCATTCATCAACCCAAGTAATTATGGAAAGGGGAATTGGATTAGAAATATGATTTGGAGGCATAGCAAAACCAACTTTAAGGACTTTAAAATATCCAAATCCAAAGTCATTGAAGATGAGACCCGGATTGACCCAAATACGAACAAGCCAATGAAGATAAGGGTTTACAAGCATCCAAGGTATGTGAGGAAGATCCCTGTACACGCTTTAGTGCCATTTAATAGCTTGTAATAAGCCTATGTGGTGGAGTTGTGAGAAGGAGACGGGACACGCGTTAATTCACTGTGTTGATAAAGATTATCGTATCATCGACCCTATGGATTTGCTTAATTTTGGAATGGACAATTTGATGAGGTTGCAGGCTTGTCCGATTGTAGCTGATGAATCAGAGTACTTTTTGGCAGCACAGTTCGGTTGGTTGATTAAGAAGAACCTGGAAAACAAGATGCATGTATATGGTGGCAATTACATGGTTGTAGATGTGGACTTCTAAACGCACTGATTTACCAAGCCTAGGGAGAGATTGTAAGGGTTGAACTTAGAGGCTTGAGAAATCAAATCAAGATGTAGATCAAGATCAAGTCACATGAGAACCTAAAAATTCCATGCGAAAACATGCTTCTCGTGTGACAACATCCAGTCGCGCGAGAACATGTATTCGCACGAGAACTTCTAGTTAGTATACATATAGAAGTTTTTTTGTAATTAGTAGAGCTTTTTTCATTTTCTGATTTTCATACGTATTGTAATCTTTCAAAATAAAAGAGTAATATACTTTAAAGTTATTTACATTGTTCATGTGCTTTTAATTCTTCTTCTTCTTTTTACCATGAGCGATTGTATTCCGTATTCTGCTCACGAGATTGATTGTGTTATTGTGTTGATCCTTACATGTCATAAGCTTGTTCTTACATGGTCTCAAGTGAAAATTACATGTAATGTTTGTATGCCTGATCATATACTCTCGACTTCTTTCCATAAGATGTAAAACAAGCACCACCATACGTTTTCCCATTACCATTCTTGTCACCGTTCCACATTTTATTCACCTCCACCACGATCACTTCCTCCTTCTCATCATATAGTCTCTGTGCCGGATCAACCATCGACCTAAACGTGCATGGCCGAGCGGCGATCATGTGTCTGCAGATATCTATTGGTAGACCTTGGATGTATCTCTTGCTCTGTCATGACACGGGTGTCACCTACTCTGGCACAAGCCTTGCCATCTCGTTAAACTTGGTCGTGAACTACTGGTGTGTCATGGTTCCCGTCTTCGAATGCAGAACTCCCTTTTAGTCCTATCCAACTCTTGGTGAGAACAAAATTCCTCAATCACCAGCTTCTTTAGTTCTGACTACTTCATCCTATTGATAGCCCTGCTACCCTCAGCCTGTACAATGTTAACCCACCAGCACAAGGCTGAATCCATAAATGAGTGGGAAACAAATTTCACCTTCTGATCCTCCCTGTACTCACTGATATCCAAGACAACCTCCATCTCTCTCACCCATCGTTAAGAAGTGGTAGCATTCATGTTTCCATCAAAACTCACGGGCTTGCATCTCTAAAGTGCCCAGTAGTTGCACCACTTTGCAGTTTCCTGCACAACTTCCTCCTCCTCCTCCTCCTCATCACTTGAAACAACCATCTCTATCTCTGGTTGCTCTTGTTCTACTAATCCTCCTTCACCCCTCTCCTAGTAGCACTCTTTTTCTCCTTCTCTTTCCTTTCATCTTCCATCATGGCTCTAATAACCTCAGTTAGTACAGACAGCAGAATCATTTGCATGACTTGATGAACCTCATCAACTATAGCCTCCATCCCTGAGGTCTTCAGATTAGCACTCCCGTCCCCACCTTCATGATTTTGAGGCTTGAGATCCTCATGCACTGTTTCTGTAGTCTTAGCTCTGCTCCTAGTGACACGTGGCCCAGCACCACGTCCACTACGACCTCCACCTCAAGAAGCTTCCGATGACCTTCCACCAGCCATCTCCTAATTACTTTAAGATCCAAACACCAACACGATCATTCAAGGTAATAGCTCAGATTATGTCAAGTATACTAAGTCGCTAATTATAGTGGCCAGTTATGATTAGCCACTTACTTTACTCTTCATCCCCTGAGCATTCCTTAAACTCATTACATTAGTGTCTAAATCTACAAAGAGCACATAATCCATATAACACACACATAAGTCCATTTCTATTACTTTTCATAAAACATTTACCATCGGGCATGTAGCTACTCGGGCTGGCATCCATTTCCTTTTTGTGCTATATTCAGTTTAAGTTTTGGTTTAGAAATAATTTTATCTAATTCTCTTAACACTGATACCAACTTGTAAGGCCCCATTCCTGGGAAGCTTCAAAGATGCTATGCATAGTATAAAACATTTCTGAACATAACATTTGTAATGGAAAACATAACTTATCATTTAAAAATTCTACCTATGACCAAACATCATATCATTATCTTTACATATCAAAAATTGTAATAATACAATGTCATTCTCAAAAGTATGGATGCTAGACTTGAACTATCCTAGTAGCTCCAATGACCGTGCCTACACCTCCTCAGCGTCATCAATTACCTGCCAACTATTATGCATACAAAGTCAGTGACACTAAGTGAGTTCTAGTTTTATAAGTAAAATAATTTACGTTTGATAAAGAGTTTTTCTTTTAAGGGTGAGCATACATTAGTACATACATCTTAATAATATTCATTCATTATCTTACATCATCATTCGTTCCTTTTGTTCTTTCATAATTATCTTTCACTGTATGGATCAATGCCATGTGCTAGACCCCAACATTATGCACGAAGTTGGTATTGTGTCGAGGCTTATACATAAACCCCCATACATCATGCACGAAGCTGACTACAGTAGGAGGGTAAAGCGACAAGGATCCCATATCCTTCGGTCAATCTCAAGGATTAGACCCCTGAAGCGTATCCTCATGGGCTAGCTAAGCCGCACTTCAGTTGAGCTAACAACAACATTGTTGTGCACCTCTATTCATTTTGCTTGCAAGACTTTTATTCAATCATTATGTTCCACTTTTCATTCACGTTATCTTTCACATTCACTACATAATACTTTAATTATATATAGCACACCAAGTAAAGACATATCGTAAAACTTTATAATTTTTAAAAAAAGGATAGAACATAAGGTAACATAACACATATCACAACAGATCATGCGAGAACTTCATCTCGCACGAGAACCTCCTTCCATGCAAGAACCTTACTAAAGTCAACCCTTGCATATTGGTCGCACGAAAACATACAGGTCGCGCAAGAACATACTGGTCATGCGAGAACTTTACCAGATTTGAAATCCTTGGCAGCCCAAACTATCTAGTTCGCGCGAGAACTTGCGGATATCCTGCCTAAACCCAACTTATCAAATCTAGTGCTGGAATATCAAGCTCAACACCATAAACAACATCATCACGAGCATAAACAAGCATTTTATTATGCATAATAGCCTTAAAACATAAAAACTTGTATAGAAATAAGCTAGAAACTAACCTCTTGAAGATTCTAACACCAAACCTACTTTCTCGTGAGCTTTTTGAACCAACACTACAAATTCATGCATTTTATTAATTAATAACCCATTCTTAGTAGATAACACGTGTTACTACACGAGTTACATACCTTAAAACTTCAAATCTTCGCTTTCTTTCTATACTTCACGGCTTTCTCTCTCTAATAGCAGTAGTAATCGTGCGAGAATTGGGCCAATTAGGTGCTTTCATCTATTTATTTCATGTCCCAACATCTCGTTTGGGATTCTTGGGCAAGAACTCCTTTTCGCACGAGAACTTCGTCTTCTTCGTTTCCTTGGAAATTTTGAGTGCTTATTTGCTATCATGATTACAAGCTAATTACTATAAGGAAAACATCTTGTGCAGGTTAACAAATAATTACACTTCAAAAGGTTTCCAATTAGTTATAAGAACTATCCCAATTGCTACATCCGTGAGTAATGCTTTTAAATCACCCTCGTTTTACCCTAAATTCACTAAAAGCCAATCCAAACAAAGGATTATCATGTAACAATGAAAGATTTACTCAATCCAATAAGTGCAAAAACAAGTAGTTCTTATTATTTGAAATTGTTGAAGGTGACAAAGACACAATTCAAGAAGTTAGTGAATGCTTTGTAAAAGTGGTTTAGGTTCCTTAATTTTCACTACTTGCATTAATAGCATCCTTCATTTTCTTCCATGAAAACCATCTCCATAATTAGTATCAAGCCCTTACAAAGATTGACTAATTTGGGGTTGACATATAACTTCTATCTTCAATATAAATTTAGGTGAGAAACTTAGATGTCCTCCTTAAACTGTATGATTTGAAGGTTACAATAGTTGATGGAAATAAAATCCCATGCATTAAAAGGTGTAAGGATATTCAATAATATATGCAAAAAAGTTGGTTCAAATTTGATTTGTTATTGATTTCACTAGTGAAGAAAACTATGATGTTATCCTTTATATTCAATGGTTGCAATCCTTAAATGATATTCAATGGTTGAAATCATTATGAAGTTCATAGTAGGAAATTAAACTTATGAATAAAGAGGGTATGAAACAAATAATGTCAGTTTTTGTTTAATGGAAATTTTAATCATGTTGCAAAATAAAGAGAATATATAGTAAGCATAATTGTTTAACATAAACACAAAACTATATAACATATTTTCAATACTAAACTAGTGTTACAGTTGTTGAGCTTGATAATACATTAGATAATCTTCTAATGAACTTCAATATGTGTTCCAAAATCCTACATGTGGTTAAAGAATCATATCAAAGGATGAAAAATACCATCCTTAATAAACAAAAAGTCTTACAAGTCCTAGAGTGCCCAATAAAGCATCACAGAACACATACTATTAGAATTAGATTACAAGTGGAAGTATAAGTTCTTTTACATCTCATATTGTGTTGGTAAAGTATAAAAAAGTAACTAGAAAACATGCATGGATTATCACTTAATTAAACCATGCATCAACCAGTTATAAATTCCATGTTCTAGTTATGAAAGGAGTATTAAATGAACTTAGAGGGATAATTATCTTTCAAAACTTAATTTATGCTCAGATATCATCACGTGAGAATATATTATGTGGATAATTATAAGATTTAATTTAGACCAAGTATGACATGTTCTTAGTGCTTCCATTTGGTTTAACAAATGTTCTAGTGACATTTAGTTTAGAAAAGCATTGTTGATCAACATGCTTTAGACTTATAAATAGTTATATCATTTTATGAAGGGAAATCCTTTAAGGCTAAGCGATCTAAATGCACATGCTAAAGCAATAGATTGAATTATTAGGTGATGTTATCTAGGGGGGAAAGAGTATCTATTGATCCTAAAATACGAAAATCATATAACAATAGGCCTACCTTTTTATGTCGAATGGTTGAGAGGTTTCATTGGTTTGGTTTGCTATTAAGGTAGTTCATCAAATCACTTAAGGTTCTTGAAAGTTATCAAAGCTATTAGGCTATGATTATCAGTTACCACACGAGAAGGAGAGTGTGAATGTGATTGCATATACGTAACCAATATTTCAAGGCTTAGCTTTTTATATTGTGCCTAAAAGTACTGCAAAACCGAGTAAGGGTAGCTAATTCAATCACTTTCACAATGAGTAGAGACTTAGAACACTTAACATATCAAATATAGAACTGGGTTTAAGTAGATGATACTAAGAACAAGTAAGTATAAGACAAAACAAAGAACAAGAATAAGATAAGTATGGTTTTCAAGAAAGCTGTATATTGCTCTCAAGTTATTACAAGTGTTACAAAGAATAATTTTAAATACAAGAACCTGAGATACTTTATACTAAATCCTACATCCGGCTATACTTTGCAAGCTAGCTGGAAACACTAATCTAGACAACAAGATCAATGTATAGTCAAAAGGCAGATTGCCTTTTGACTTATGACTATGACATGCCATAGCTCATATCCAATTATATGACAAAAAGGATAAAAGGTACAAAAGTAGATAGTTACTGACCAATGACCATAATCTACAGTTGACAAAAGCATGAACCTTTTAACCAACTTATCTAAGTTGGCGAGTCTTTAGAGTGGCAGTGGAAAGTTATCCAGCTTTTTGTCAAAAGGTGATTAGAGAAAACATGTCTTCTCTGTCTTTGGAAGAAATCAATTCTACAACCTTTGGCTTCAGAAGACTTTGTCTTTGATGCTTCGGAAGACTTCATCTTTGGCTTCGGAAGATTTTGTCAATTGGCTTTGGAAGATTTTACGCTTAGCTTATTTCTATTTAGTTATGTAAAACTTCTAAAGTAACCATACTCTACACTTCATGCATGCATGCTGGGAGCTCTTTAGTTGCATCACCCTTTAGATGTAATCCTTACAAGTACACTTGAGCGTTTACTCTGGGAAAAAAATCAAGATACATGGCACATGATCAACCACTCAATGATATGATCAGTTAATCACAACAAAGAAATACATTAGAATATAGGAGTTGGGATGACACTTATTTAATCAGCTTAGTAGTCTCTAAAAATCTAGAGACGTGTCTTATGGATGTTGTCACAACTTACTTGTATGAATCACAAAGGCTAGGTATTGTCTATGAGGAAACATATCCATTGTTATCGATGCAATAACCTTTAGATATTTAAACAACTTAGCAGTCTCTATAAATCTAGAGATGCATATTATGGATGCTGTCACCACGTATTATGGATGCTGTCACTGCTTACTAGATAGTGAGATCTGTATAAAAATTCCTAAAGGTTTTAAACTCTTCGAAGCATTAAGCTTAATGCCTAAGGAAATGTATTCCATCAAATTACGAAGATCATTATATGGACTCAAATAATCTGGGAGGATGTGGTACAATCGTTTGAGTGATTATTTGACAAGTAAAGGATACACAAATAACCTTATCTGTCCATGCGTCTTCATTAAGAAGACAAAAACAAGATATATGATCGTAGCTGTGTATGTTGATGATAAAAATATAACTGGGACATAAAATGAAATTAATGAAGCAATTTCTCTTTTAAAGAAAATTTGAAATGAAAGACCTCGAAAAAGCAAAATATTATCTTGATTTGCAGATTGAGCATATGCATAATGGAATACTTATACATTAGTCAACTTATGACACTTACACTTAGAAACTCTTAAAGTGTTTCAATATGGAGAAAGAAAATCCTTTAAGCACCCCGATGGTTGTTAGAGCACTCAATATTGACAATGATACATTTCACTCTTGCGAAGATAATGAAGAGGCTCCTGGTCTAGAGATACCATATCTCAATGCAATTGGAGCTCTTATGTATCATACTAACTGTATGAGACTTGACATTTCTTTTGCTCTTAATTTGTTAGCAAGATTTAGTTCGACCCCTACTAGAAGGGACTATAATGGGATTAAACATATTTTTGATATCTTCAAGGTACTATTAATTTAGGCGTGTTTTATCCTGATAATTCAAAAGAAGGGTTGGTTGGTTATGCAGATGCAGGTTATTTATCTGATTCCCAAAAAGAAAATCTCAAATTGGATACATAGTTAAGAATGGAGTAACTATGCTTTCATGGCGTTCTCAGAAACAAACACTCATTGCAACATCCTCAAATAACGTTGAAGTCATTGCACTACATGAAGTTTCAAGAGAATGTGTATGGTTAAGATCTATGACACAACTTATATTAACTTCTTGTGGGTTGGAGAAAGATAAAAATGCAACACTAATCTATGAAGATAATGCATCTTGTGTCTCATAAATGCAAGAAGGGTATAATAAAAGTGATAGAACAAAACATATACCACCAAGTTTCTTTTCATACACTCAAGACCTTTTTAAATATATACAAGTTGAAATGAGATACGTTTAATCTAGCAACAATTTAGTTGATCTTTTCAAAAAAGCACTCCTTAGAATAACTTTCAGAAAGCACGTTTATGATATTGACATGCGACATGTACACACAATGTGATAATCTACATAAGACAATTTGAGGGGGAGTTATAAGCTGCGCTCTTTTTTTCTTAGCTAAGTTTTTTCCCACTTGGTTTTTCTTTATCAAGGTTTTTAACAAGTCAAGACTTAAATTTTTGAAATTTAAAAAGTGTCATCCAAGGGAGAGTATTATAAATTATTACCATAGAAAGTGAATGAAATATTTGTCAAACTTGTAGATAAGTTTACTTTGCTACTTATCTATCAAATATTTTTACTTGTCTACCAAAATAATTGATCTTTGTAGTATATAAAGCCACCTCAATGCAGATGAGAAAATACATCTCTTTTATACACTTTCATAAGTTATCCATTAATTTTTTCTTGCTCTTGCAATTCTCTCTAAAGTTTTTAAGCTATAACACTAATCTTGTGTTAATTATTGTGATATTATAACATATTTGTTATTTTTTTGTCTTTTAGCTTATTTTATCTACTTTTATATGTTTTTAAGAAATAATAATTTTATTTTCACACTCAAATTTTTCATGTTTTTAATTATTTTTTATCTATTATAACATCATCCAGTTTTAAAAGCGGTCCGACCAATGAACCAGTAGAGCATCTGGTTCAACAATCGATCCTGTTTTCAAAACACTACAGTTGAGTGTTAGGGTTGGTTTCTTGAGCAAATTCAAATTCACTTTAATGGTTCTATTTTGTAGATGAAGATGATAAACAAAAAAGCCTGGCGATACCTAAAAATATAGATAAAAGCAAGTGGATGCTTTTGTGTGATGGTGGGAATCGTCGATGGGGTGACCTAACTACGAAAATATCAGAAGATTTGAATAATGTGTTGTATAGAGCTAGGATGCTACCTATAAAGGATTTTATTGATTCCACATTTTAGAGAGATGTGGCTTGGTACGCAAAAAACTACCAATCTTAATTAAGTGCTCTACAACCTTACCTATCAGATGCGGTGTATGTTAATGTAGCATGATATTCAAGCCCGAGAACACAGTAACTGTCTATGACATAACAAAGTAAAGGTATAAGGTCCAGTCAAGGCTTCAAACAAATGAAGATGGTGGCGATACTTACACCGTGGAGTACGACCAAAATAAATGCTCATGAGGAAAATGGCAAATCTATCGGTTTCCATGTTCCCATGCAATTGTTTTTTGTCACTAGGAAGGCGATCAACCTCAAAGGATTGTTGATGCACATTTTACAAACATATCATGCACAATACAGTCAGGGATGCCAGTCTTTGGTTTCCAAGAAACTTTAGATCCATGCTCCCATCCCTCTAAGCCCTATAGCTCACCTGTCAGACTAATATGCATACAAAAGTCAGCTTCGCTGAGTGAGTCCTAGGTTTACTTTATTATTCTAAAGTTTAATCATCACATAACTAAGCATCTACTATACACAGATTATCACTTTATCAATACTTTATCATTAAAATTTTCGCTTAATTATTAATTAGTACTCTTCTTTACCCGTCAATTCCCAGTTACTTTGTCTCGGGATCTGCCCAAGGGCCTAACCCCCCGCTTGTGACAAACACAAGACTTTACTCTGTATATGCTTGTGATAAACACAAGACTTTACTCTGTATATGCTTGTGACAAACACAAGACTTTACTATGTATATGCTTGTGACAAACACAAGACTTTACTCTGTATATGCTTGTGACAAACACAAGACTTTACTCTGTATATGCTTGTGACAAACACAAGACTTTACTCTGGCAATGGTACAATGTTATGAGCTCGATAACAATTCTTTAAGTTTCACTTTTATCTTTAGTTATACATATACTTATATATGATAAGAAATAAACTCTTAGTATGTACATTCACATTTCAGTAACACTAGGTAATAAACCATATAACCAACCCTCCATGGGACAACGGAGGTTCGGGGGTGACAACCACTGATAGCGGGGTTCTAGGGGCAGAAGCCCCTAGTGGGGTCCAAGGGGAAACGCCCGTGGCTGGGGCCGTGCTGCCAGGTCAGCGCGAAAATTTTTTATTTAAATGATTTTATATAGCATATTTTGTTATAGGAAAAAAATATTTTCTTGTTAAAACCTCTTAAAATCTTTACCTCGAAAACCTTCGGTTTACTATGCATAATAGCCCCAAAACACAGAAAAACTTGTAAATAAGGGGATCCAGAACTCACCTGGTCGATAAGTAACCTTGCGTCTAAGTTACCTAGCCTATGATCAGGTCACACGGTCTGCATATAAGTTAACACATAAATGGGTCATTCTCTGCATAGTTTCGCCAACAATTTTGCTGGTAGTTTCGCAGTCAGATTCGCTATCAGTTTCGCTGGTAGTTTCGCATGATAGTTTCGCATGACAGTTTCATATAGCAGTTTTGCTGCCAGTTTCGTTACCAGTTGCGCCCAACTTTCGTTGGAATATCCTAGGTTCGCAAGATCTACTGGTCAACCTAAGCACTAGCAAAGTTACCAGTGAAACTAAAGTTTCGCTGGAACTTATCTTAGTTTTACTGGGAGAACCACTAGTTTTGCTGATCGGGCTTATAGTTTTGCTAGACATATAAAAATGACGAACCAGACCGTTTTAACCTAAAATCTTAACTTTTTACGTCCAAAACCTTGATTTTTCATCCATGAAGCTATACCTAAGCATTTTACATGATTTCATACGTAAAAATGTGTCCTTTATGTGATTTGTTTATAACTTTTCCAACCCCAAACCCTAGTTTCTAGATCTGCTCTAAAAAGGATGTTTGGGGACGATTCTTACCTGAATTCCTTGATATCCTTCATTGTTTGATGCCCCAATACTCATATCTTCAACCCTCAATCCACCAAGCTTCTAACCTTTGATCTTCCCGCACTTTCTCTCTCTACTCTCTCCACACTCTCTCTAGAATACTTGTTGGTTGGGTTGCAAGTGTATGTTATGATGGCTGATTAGGGCTGTTTAAGGGTGGTAATGGACTCTTAAGCCCATCTATCACTTAACCCATGGATCCAATTAGGTCCATAATCCCGATACATACATACATAGATACATACATACATACATACATACATACATACATACATACATACATACATACATACATACATACATACATACATACATACATACATACATACATACATACATA
>BJCN01126591.1:0-14937 GCA_018326445.1 Flaveria brownii
ACACATGCTAATTGTTTCAATTAGGATTTTAAATTTTAGATAGGGTGACTAATCAACATTCCCGGGCACTTAGTTTCTACAAGACAAGACTTAAAATAACAAGAACTCACAAAAATCACATAGAATCATAAAAATGAATCAAATAGCAATGGTGATTCCAATATTATTGACATAGATAATTGTTTCTATTATTAGTACTCATAAGATGAGGAAATGATGCAACTAAATTAGGGTTTAGAATAGTGACTTTGGGACCGGTTGTCACAGGTAGATCCTTCTTACTGAATGTTTTAGTTTCCAAAACATCTTTTAATTGCAAATGAGTTTAGTCATAAAATAGATTTTTTTTTCTATTTTTCAGTTTTAATTTGACGTACATTTAAGGATAAGGCTCAAAGTCCATAGAACTCCAAAGGATGTTTAAGTTCATATATTTTTTTGTTCTTAGTTTGTTGGCTACTACTCAAGAACCATAAAGTTTGTTTGTATGGTTGTTTTTATGTGTGTGTAATTGACAATGAACAACGAGATCTATATGTAAATAAACTTGATTTCTAGATACACATTTGTAAGGTTTAAATATAGAGGCCGATGCAACCAAAGCAATAAAAGGCTTCCTGCATGCATGCACTTAGTACAAGCTAGAAGTTGCTTTGGAAGGTTTAGACTATACTTAGCCAAAGACCAAATCTTTCAAAGCCAAAAGATGAATCCTTCCAAAGCTTCAAAGAAAAAGTCTTCCGAAGCCAAATAAAGGGAAGACTGATCTCTTCCAAAGATAGAGGAGAATATGCTTTTCTCGGATGTACTTTTGCATAAAGCTGACCCACTTTCCGCTGCAACTCTGAAGACTCACCAACTTGCATGAGTTGGTGAAAAAGTCCATGCTTTTACAACTATACATTGAGGTCTCGAGTCTGTAAATTTCTACTTTATGTACTTTTTTCCTTTTTGAAATATATTAAGATGTGAGCTATGGCATGTCATATTCACTAGTCGAAAGGCAATCTGCCTTTTGACTCTGTATTGATTTTGTTGTGTTTCAATATTCCAACTGGCTTTCCAAATATAGCAGGTTGTAGGATGTAGTATAAAGTATCTTAGGGTCTTGTATTCTATTTAATTTATGCATTGTAACTCTTGTAAAAGAGCTTGAGATTAATATACAACATTCTTGAAAACCATATTATTATTCTTGAGTTCTGAAGTTACTAGTGTTCTTTGCATTTTGTTCTTAAATCCGGTTCCCTATTTGAACTGTTAAGTGTTGTAAAATTCTCCTTATTATGAGGCTGATTGTATTGACCATCCCTTAATCGGTCCTACAATATTACATGTTTGGAACAATGAGGCATGAATTATGATTTGACCACTTTTGGTTAAATTTCATGCAATAGGTAAAATTCATCTTATAAATGGATTTTTGGTGTTCCAGAATATTGCAACTTTATTATTGTTATATGTGTTTGTAGTTTAATTATATGTCCATAAGGTTTTTCTGCATATACTAAATGAAAAGATTCAGGAAATTAATACAAACAAATTGCTCTAAACTATTAAGACACCGGGATCAGAGGCAAGCTTTCAATTAAAGAACAAAATGGCATGTGTATTATGTTTTTTAATTGCTTTGTTATTTTGTCATTGAACTTTGAGGGCTTGGTTTGCTTCCTTGATTATTATAGGAAATATTTAGTTTATAATGTATTTTTTCTTTTATCATAATTTTCAGTTTACAAGTTAAGAAATATCAACTAGTGACATTCAAATTTCAGAGATAGGGACTTCTACAAAATGTCTTAGCAATTGGTACATTTTTAAAGAGAGTCATCATTCTCACTTGCTCAAGCTTAGTAACATCTTTCTTTATTTTTCTTTTTTTTGCTCATGTGTCATGGTTTGCTTCTTGGGCCTATCACTTTTACATTAATTACTTGTGTTTTGTTCAGTTATTTTGTCACATTTGGAAGTTATAATTAGTTACTAATTTAATGATTCTGCTATGATATCTATAGTGGGGCTCCTATTTTCCTTTTTCTTTTACCTTTTCTTTTACTTTTTCTTTTGTTTTATTATTTTTAACATCAAGTTGACCTTTGTTTCTAGGAGGCTATGTATGATTATGAAATTTTTAGCAATCACAAATTCCACATGAATGATGATATATTTTTGTCTCTACAAATAGTGGAAAAGTTCAACTATGGCATTGGTGCAGGACCGTTAAGGATGGTTAATACAATGAGTTTCATAATGAGGAGACTTAGAACACTTTGCAGGTCAAATAGGAAACTAGGTTTATATATTGTAAGAATACAAGTAAGTATGAGACAGAACAAGAACAAGAAGAAGATAAGTTTCAAGGATGCTGTATATTTCTCTCAAGTTTTATTACAAGTGTTTCAAAGCATATGGATAAATACAAGTACTCAAGATTCTTTGTACTACATCATATAACCGGCTAAACTTTGAAAGCCAGCTGGAAGCACTAATCTAGAATACAAAAATCAATGTATAGTCAAAAGAGATATTGCCTTTTGACTTGTGACTATGACATGCCATAGCTCATATCCTAATATATTAAAAAGGACAAAAGGTACAAAAGTACAAAGTTATAGACCAATAACCATAATCTACAGTAAATAAAAGCATGGATCTTTTCACAAACTTATCTAAGTTGGTAAGTCTTCAGAGGTGGCAACATAAAGTTGTTCAGCTTTTTGTGAAAAGGTGATCAAAGAAAACATGTCTACTTTGTCTTTAGAAGCTTTTTTTCAAAAGGTGAGTTTTCAGACTTTGTCTCTGAAGCTTTGGAAGACTTCATCTTTGCCTTCGAAATATTTTGTCATTTGGCTTTGGAAGATTTTACACTTAGCCTTTTTGCTTGAGTTATGTAAACTTCCGAAGTAACTTTATTATGTACATCATGCATGCATGCTGAGAGCTCTTTGGTTGCTTTGGTTGTATAAGCCTTTAAGTACGAATCTTACTAACTCCCCCTAGGCTGATGCTATCAAAACAGAGACAATTCCTTATATATTAACAGTCCTCATTACAAGACCATTCTTTTCTTAATCGTTTGGTCTGGATCCCTTAGACTCTCATAATATCTGCTCATGTCATAGAGATAATGCAGAGAAAGATTAAACATTCTTGCTAGAAGTAGACATCTTGACCTCCTTGATCTCTAATGACATACCATCTGTCTAGATTAGCAGCAAAAGTCTAGGACAAAATGGGTCTTTGTAGGATTGGTGTTGGTCTCACAACATAGGTTTATCTCACAATCTCACTAAATCTCACTCGGTTTGGTGAAGTAGAATCTCTAAGTTCATAAGTAATATAATAGGTTAATGAAAACAGAAAAGAACACAAGGATTGGTTTTTCAAGATACTTGTATATATACTACTTTTCAATTCGGTATTACAAGACTCTTACAAGCATCGTTTGATTAGTTACAATGAGAAACTATATATACTACTATCCACAGCTGGTTATACTTTGATGACCAGCAGGAATATACAACTAGACAAACACTACATTACTAGAAGTAAAGCATCTAAGATAAAATACTATGCTAGATTTGGTAGTCATGACAAGTCCATGACTTACTGTTTGTCACAAACTAAAAGTGGAAACTGTACTAATTGATAAAGGTAAACAATGGATTAAAGTATGGTGAACTACATAGGTGTGGGAAAGTGCCATGCAGTATATCAAAGGTTGCAACGGAAGTCAGACAACCCATACTTATATCCACTGGTTCATAGTTGGTTCTTCCAAGTCCATTTATACTTTGAAAGACTCAACTTCATCCGACTCTTCTGCAAGTCTTCATGACTTTTTGTTAGAGCCTCTTGAAGATTAACATGTAGTGTTTAAATGTCTTTTGTATATTTTTGTTATAGTATTGGGACTGTTTATGTAAATACTTGTTCCCTTGTTTATTGATAGTATAAATAGCTTAGATGTGTTTTGGTGCAGTTAGACTAGACAAGACTAGACTAACGAATTAGTTGAACTTGTAACTGCTACTTTCACTTGTAATTGTCTTTGCTACTATCAATGAACAACTATGAACTTTTCTTGATTATTTGCATTGCTTTGATTATTTTTATATGTTTCTGATTGAATTGCATTCTAACATCATCACAGATTGATTCATTTGATCCTATCAAATGGTATCAGTGATGTTGGTTCAGTGATTGAGTTTGTTCCAACTTGCAAGGTCATAAATCACTTGAATCTGTGATTGATAAGCAATTTGATTGAAATATTATCGATTTCAGTTGTGTTTCATCATTAGAAACATGAATTAAATCACAATTTGTAGTACAATTCGTTCAAAATCAGTGAATTGATCGAATATGTGTTCGAACCTGCTCTTCACATTCAAACTGAAAATTGAACAAAAGAGTGATTTGTTGTTGTTATTTGAAGAAATTGAAGTTAAAAGATAGTTAATCGATCTAAATACTACCTAATTGGAAGTTTTTAGATCAATTAATCAAATTTTAAAGAATTTCAGAAGATTTGAGTTCGTTATGTTCATAAGAACCTGTTGAATTTGGCGTATTAGGGTTAAAACACTGCTAAAATTTGCCTAAGTGTTAGGCGCTTGACAATTGTTCAGGCGTTTTACTACTGTTGAGCCATTTTTGTTGGTATACATGTCCATAGTTCTAGTTCTAGTGTGCTTAAATGTAAATGACTTTCATTTTGATTACACTCATGTAATGTTTTGATATATGTAATGAAAACTCTTTATGGAATGATTATTGGTTATTGAATGTCATATCTATTTATATTATTGTTTATTACATGCTTATATGAACATGTTATACGGGTTTACAGTTGTTAGACATAGTTATGTATCATTAAAGGTTCAAGAATGTGTTTAACTAAGGCTTATGATCCAGTCGCATGACTGGACCATGCAAATGGGCCAGTCGCACGATTGAACCATGTGATTGAGCCAAATGCACAATTGAGTCATAAGACTGACTCAGTCGTACGAATGAATCAATCGTGTGGGTCAGTCGTACGTGTGAATGGATCGTATGACTCAGTCGCAAGACTGAGCCATACGCATGGCTCAGTCATACGAATGAAGACTGTAACCTATAAATACCACTTAATTCGGGGAAAAATAGACACTTCGAGAATTCACAACCCTAGTCATCCCGGAACGTCCAAGTCGTCCCTTCCAACTTCATAGAGCGTTCCTGATCATTGCTAATCAATTCTTAACGTTTTCTAATTGTTAGTTTTGATCAGATTAATGTTCTCCCTGATTGGATCGCCAATCAAATAGGATTTAGCACTATTTGATCTGGTTTCACGTAGATTCAGTTAGTACAAGTTCGTACTCGGTCCTAACAATAACAAAACACCATATGAGCTTTTATTTAAAAGAAAACCATTTATAGGATATCTTAGAGCTTTTGGGTGTCATGTGTCTATTTTAAACACAAAAGAACACTTAGCAAAGTTTTCTGAAAAAGCCTATGATGTTTTCTTTGTTGGTGATTCATCAACATCTAAATCATATAGAGTTTACATTCCACATCAAAACATTATGGAAGAAACACCTCATGTATCTTTTGATGAATCCTTGTTTCTAACATCTATTGAAGGATCATCATGGTTGTTTGATATAGACGCATTAACAAATTCATTTAACACTAGTTATTTGAATGTTGCGTGTTCTACAGATACATGTTATCCTTATCTACCTCCAAACATGAGTGAAATCCCATTGAGTATTGATCCTCCAAGATCACAATCTCTCACTTCAAGTGTTGATGATCCTAGCCCTTCATCTCCAATAAGTAATGAACATGCTGATGGAAGTGATATTTCAACTTCCAAAGAGATGAACAAAGCATCTGCAGGAGTTAACTCTGCATCCACTGAAGTTACTACTATATCTGAACAAATGAACACATCAGGAGATGTTCCTTCTACATTAGTAAATATTCCATTTACTTATGGAGGCTCTTCATTATCTTCAAAGGATAACACATCAGCAGATCCACAAACAACATTCGTAGATGTCCCTGTAACTCCTACGGAAGTTATTCCTACATCTCCTGATACATAAGATCATGAAGATGGTTATCATTCAGCTTCAGCAGATCATAATAATGAAGAATTTGACTACTTTGTTGATTCTCCATCTCAGCTGGATCCATCTCCATCAAAAACCTAACCAACTTGGAATTATCTATTCTTGTTGAATCAATACCAACATCAAGAATTCATAAGGATCATCCAATAGATAACATCATTGGTGGCCTTAATGAAAGAACCATAAAAAGCCAAGAAGGGACTGCCAACATATGTCTTTTCTCTTGTTTTCTTTCATAAGTGGTTCCTCCTAACATCACTACTGCATTAAAAGACAACAACTGGATTGAAACTATGCAAGAATAGCTTCAGCAATTCGGAAAAGCAGAAAGTTTGGAATCTTGTTGATCTCCCTGAAGGCCAATATCCTATTGGCACAAGGTGGCTTTTCAAGAATAAACTTAATGACAGAGGTATCATAGTAAGGAACAATGCAAGGCTGATAGCACAAGGCTATACCCAAGAAGAAGGGATAGAAATGAGGAAGTCTTTACAACACTTGCAAGGATTGAATCTATTAGAGTCTTCCTAGCTTATGCTTCATATAAGAAGTTCATAGTTTATCAAATGGATATGAAATGTGCCTTCTTATAAGGTAAAATTGATGAAGAAGTCTATGTTGCCCAACCACCAGGCTTTAAAGATCCTGATTACCCACATAGGATATACAATCTTAACAAATCTTTGTATGGTCTTCATCAGGCACCAAGAAAATGGTATGAAACATTATCTACTTTCTTGCTTAAGCATGGATACAAAAGGGGAACAAATGATTAGACTCTCTTCCTTAAGCATGAACATCAAGATCTCCTGGTTGTCCAAATATATGTGGATGACATTATTTTTGGATCAACAAACAAGAAATTATGTGAAAGCTTTGAAAGTTTGATGAAATCTAAATTTAAGATGAGTTCCATAGGAGAGAACTCATGTTCTTTCTTGGATTACAAGTTCATCAGAAACTAGATGGCATATTCATCAATCAGGTGAAGTATGTCCACCAAATCTTGAAGAAGTACAACCTTGCTGACACTTCTTCTTCCAAAACACTAGAATCAATAATAGATAAGATTGTACCTCATCCTATAAGGAAGTCAGTTGATCAAAGATATTATAGATCAATGATAGGATCTTTAATGTTCTTAACTGCCAGCAGACCTGATATAATGTGTGCCGTGTCTGTTTGTGCTAGGTACCAATCATATCCCAAAGAGTCACATTTGAATACAGTCAAGAGGATTTTCAAATACCTTAAATGATGCCAAATCTTGGACTTTGGTATCTCAAAGAAGTAGAATTTAACCTCTATTCATATTCTGATAGTGACTTTAGAGGATGCAACAATAATAGAAAATCCATAACTGGTGGATATAAATTCATAGGACCAAGGCTTGTTTCTTGGTAGTGCAAAAAGCAAACAAATGTTTCAGTTGCTTCAGCTGGTTGCTCTCAAGTATTATGGTTGCAAAACCAATTACTTGATTATGGTTATAATTTTCTTCAAACACCAATTCACATAGATAACTCAGCTGCTATGTTCATCACTACTAATCCAGTTCAATATAGTAAAACAAAACATATAGAAATCAGATATCATTTTCTGAGAGACAGCTCAGAAAAAGTTTTGATCAATTTGTTCAAAGTAGATACTAAAGATCAGTTTGCTGACTTACTCACTAAAGCCTTTGATTCAATAAGATTCAATTTCTTAATTAAATCATTAGGCATGATCAACTTAGATTAGATTTCATCTCAAAGAAAACCATGATCTGTCTTTCATCATATTTAATATGAAAAAGCCAAAAACATTCACGAAATATATAAAAATACCAAAATATTGTTTGTAAACATGTTTTCACCTTATATAGGATTCATATTTTAGGAAATGATAGTACACTATGACTTTATTTACTTTCCTGATTTAATTTATAATAAAGACTGACCATAAGTGATTTGATATGTGAGTAGGTTTAGCTTGAGCAGATTATCAACCAATTCATGCTTAACATAATGACAAGATGACCAAATATTTTCCATTCTATTTTGAAGCACAAACAAGTGTGTTTTATCCTGCTATGATTTATTTACTCACCTAAACACACTATGTTCTGAAACTTTATAATATCTCTCTTTGCAAATCATATACTCTCTGTTTTGTGTAAGCAAAAAACTGAGTTTATGATCACCTTCATTTTACAAAAGTAAGAAACTGGTGAGTTGATAGTGATCATCATCATCCCTCTGTTTTGTGTCAACAAAGACCTGGGTTATAGGCACCTCTATTTTACGTAAGTAAAGACCTAGTGACCTAATGATGATCATCTACAAGCTCTAAAAGAATCCAATGTGATCAACTGTATATTAACTTACAGGGCTTATCAATCAGTTAGCATTAATAAGATTTCATAGAAATCTTAAGATAGAGTTTATGCTATAAGGAACATAGTTTTAAAGTGTGAAAAAGTGATGAATTGTTTCATTAATAGAGGACAAACCCTAATGTGATTTGAATGTGGAGTCCATTTTTGTCTATCTTTAATTAACATCAAAACATGATAATCAGCATGACTTGTTGAACATATACTCTTGTCTGAATTTAAGTGGATCAACATACTTGCAATCAACACTAGATCTATGTCTACAAACAATTAACAAAAATGCATCAGGAAGTTGCTTAGTGTCATAGTATGATCCCATGTTATGAATTAAATGCATGTGTATATGTTTAAGTTTTGTTTTATCTTAGTTAGTTTAAATAAGTGGATAGATCATTGCATTTCATGCTACTCTCTACATAAATTTCTGATAAATTCATAAGTTCATGATTAATCATAAATTTAGGGGGAGTAGTAATCAGCATGAAAATTAAGTGTTTATCATAATTTAAATAAAGAAAATTGGAACTTGAGCACCATCTTAGCTATAGGATATCTGAAATTCTTAATCAAATCAACTTCTTGCACAAATTGCTATGAAACAAGGTCAACAAGGTCCAACAACAACAATGATCCTAACCTAATGTTAGAATTATACAAACAAATAAGTGACAAACTATTATTCACTTGAAGCTACGGTGTAAATTAGCATTTTCGCATGTAACACCCGGATATTTTTAGTAGACAAGAACGAAAGAATAAACGCTAATAAAAGGAGAAAATGTAAGTAAACCAAAGTAGAGGGGTTAAAAGTGTCAAAATGACAAAATATCAAAAAGGTTGGTACAAAAGTGGGTGTGACCGCCCACTCTAGTCTGCACATTTTTCCCATTTTGTTCTAGAGAGAGAGAGCAGAAAACTCTGGAAATTGTAGAAAAAGAAGGAGAATTTGAAGTTTTTGGTAAGAATTCTTGGTTTTGTAATGTTATAAATGGTCCTAGTCTCAGTCATATGCTTAAAGGTGTTATTGTATGTTCGGGTGGTGTATGTGTGTAGGTTTGAGGTGTTAAACACGACTAAGAAAACTCAAGAGAAGGGTTTAAAACCGAAAGCAGCTAAGGTGAGTTCTAGAACCCCCTTTTAACATGTTTTTAACAAACTTTGGGGCAGAAAAATGCATGTGAACTTGTTTTTATAAAAATAGGTTGTTACCCGTATGTGTGTGTGTGAATGTGTATGTGAGTGGGTTTAACTTTGGGATATATATGTGTGAGTGTACATGTTATGATGCTTAGGATGCTAATACTAGGCTTAGATCATGATTTACGATGAAATGGGACTGATTTATGTTGTTTATGTGAAAGTTAGTTGCTCACGCGCCTAAATAGTGGCCCATGCGCCTAAATAGTGGCCCATGCATCCAACGGTCGAATTGCCTAAGTGTGCCCAAACACCCAGAAACCCATACGTCTAATTAGTGTCCAGCCGCCTAAGTGCCCATGCGCATAAGTCAGGCCCATGCGCCTGAATAGTACCCAAACATCTGGAATATTGACCAGATTGACTAAGTGTAGGCCCAAACGCCTGAATAGTTCCCATGCACCTAAATAGGCCCATGCCTCTAAGTGAAAGATGACTAAGTATAAGTCCAGACGTCTGCATAGTGGCAAAACGCCTGAACAGGGCAGAAACGCCCAAATAGTTCCCATGCGCCTAGACACTTAGAATATTTTCTGAAATTTGAGGAAAAACAGAAAGTCTAGGATTTTGACCAATTTTGACTTATGGGCAATGTTTGTGGCATCAGCTTCGTGCACAAAGTTCGGGGTATACCAATTCGTTGAATGAACGGGAGAGATGACTTGCCCTAGGTGACTGGATCAGCTTCGTGCATAATGTTAATGGTTCAATTACCACGGGTGCAGCATCAGCTTCGTGCACAATGTTCGGGGTATTGTTCATCAATCCATATTAATGTAAAAGAATGACGTGACGTACGAAAGAAAGAAAGAAAGTAAGTAAACAAGTATGAAAGTAAAGGAATGATAATAAGTACGTTACAAAAGAATGAGAATGAAAGTTAAAAGTAATATTCTCTATCTGTACGTATGATGCATGATCGCGTATGAAAGTAAAGCAAGGTTTTAATGAAAGTAAAGTATTATATTTATAAAACTAGAACTCACTCAGCAACGCTGACTTTTATGTATCTTCCAGTTGGCAGGTAAAAGTTGTTGAGGATGGCACGGGGCAGCTACTTGGCATTTTTGGGATGGAATCCATTTGTATAACAATGACGTTTTTGTGATGTAATGCAATTTATAATGTTTTGTAATAGTCAATTGTATTGTATTACGTTGCAAAAGATGTCATTAAAATATATGAAATGGTTTTAATTAATTTCCGTTGCGATGTTTTAAATAATTGTATGATTTATGTGTGATGAATGACCAACTGTGAGGTGTCCGGGAAGAGGGCCTTACAAGTTGGTATCAGAGCCAAAGTTTAAGTGAAATAGGTAAATATTTTCAAAAGAAACCTATACTTAAACTGAGAATGGGACAAAGGGAAGGGATGCCAGTCTAAGTAGCTACGTGCCATCAGGTATTTTTCTTAATGCTAACCGGTATTATGTGCGCATGTTGTTTGATATGTTTGCCCTTAGTAGGTTTAGATGTTGATATAGTCAGGATAGGAAATGCTTGGGGTATGAAGAGTAAAGTAAGTGGCTAATCACAACTGGCCACTGTAATTAGGGACTTACAATACTTGGCATAAACCGAGCTTTTACCATGAATGACCGTGTTAGTGTTTAAATCTTATAGCGATTAGGAATGGCTGGAGGTAGATCTTCTAAGGCTTCACGTGGCGGAGCACGTGGTGGACGTGGTGCTAAACCACGGGCCACAAGAGGAAGGCCCAAAGTTGAGAAGGTGATCCATAAGGAGCCTGAGACCCCTCACCAGAAGGTGGTGATGAGAGTGCTAATTTGACAGCCCCAGTGAAGGAGGTCGTGGTGGAGGAGGTTCATCAGGTCATGCAGACGATCCTGCCGTCTGTAATGACTGAGGTGATTAAGGTTCTTAGAGAAGGAGAAAGGAGGGATACGAATAGGTCTTCGGGAGGGAGAGAGCAACCCAAGACCGAGACGGTCATCCCTACTGATGAGGAAGAGGAGGAAGAAGAGCCTGTGCCTAAGGCAGCACGAGGCTGTAACTATGGGGCATTTCAAAGAGGCAAGCCCCCTACCTTTGATGGTAATGGCACTGCTGCTGCTGCTCACCGATGGGTGAGGGAGATGGAAGCTGTTCTGGAAATCAGTGAGTGCCGGGAGGACCAGAAGGTAAAGTTTGCCACTCATTTGTTTATGGACTAGGCTCTATGCTGGTGGGACAACATCATCCAAGCCAAGGGTAGCAGGGCGGTTAGTAGAATGAGGTGGAGCGAGCTGAAGAAGTTGGTGATTGAAGAATTCTATCCTCATCGGCAGATAGACAAGGTGGAAAGGGAGTTCCTGCAGCTGGAGGCTGGAAGCATGACACATCAATAATACACCACCAAGTTCAACGAGATGGCATGGTTGGTGTCGGATCAGGTGACGCCCCTATCCTGAAAGATTAAAAGATACATCCAGGGTTTGCCGGCAGATATCCGTAGGCATATGATCGCCGCCCGACCCAGTACGTTTAGGTCGGTGGTTGACTTGGCTGGGAACTGTACGATGAAACGGGGGTAGTGGTGCCTGAGGTGAGCAAGAAAGGTGGTGGTGACCGGAACTCGAACGGGAAGCGGTTCGGACGGAGTGTGGCTCCGGTAAACAACAAGAAGGCTAGGGTGGATGATTAACGGGATATTTCTGCAGGCTTAGGAATGAGGAGATGCAGGAAACGTGGAAAGGGACATGCTAGTGAGTGCAGGCTGGGGTTTAATTTTTGTTTCAAGTGCGGGAAGCCCGACCACATCTCTAGAGATTGCAGAGCCACGAAGTGCTTCAACTGTGGTGAAGTAGGCCACATGAGTAGGGAGTGCAAGAAGCCGAGGGCAGAGAGTTCCAGAGTAGGGAGAAGACCAGAACCAAAGGACAAAGGGCAAGTGCCAGGGCATTCACGATGACTAGGGATGAGGCTAGGATGGACCCCGATGTTCTGTCAGGTATGTTTCTAGTAAATCAAACTCTTGCTTCTGTGTTATTTGATTCTAGTGCTAGCAGAAGTTTTATTTCTACGGCCTTATGTGATAAGTTATCTATTAGAAGTAGAAGTATTAATGATCCCTTTGATGTAGAAACTGCTATTGGTAAGTCTACTAGAATTACTGATATGATAGAGGACTGTGCCATAGAATTGGAAGGTCATAGTTTTGCTGCTAAGTTACATATGATGCCTCTAGGTGGATTTGATGTAGTACAAAGGGTGGATTGGTTAGCAACCTATGAAGCGAACATCGCGTGTCGCAAGAAGATGATTAGACTGATGACGCCTGACGAGAGTTCGGTGACGATATACAGTGATCGAGTTACGACGATTCCGAAGATGATTTCGATGGCGGTGGCAGGAAAGTGCATGAGACGTGGATGTGGTGCTTATTTGGCTGACGTGAAGGATGTGGACACGTCAACACCACAATTATCTGATATACCAGTGGTGTGTGACTTTCCCAATGTCTTTCCAGAGGACTTATCAGGTGTGCCACCGGATCGCGAAATCAAATTCCAAATTGATTTGATACTCGGCGCTCAGCCTGTCGCTAAGGCACCGTATTGGTTGGCTCCGACTGAGATGAAGGAGTTGATGGAGCAAATGCAGGAGTTGTTTGATAAGTGTTTCATCATATCGAGTATCTCTCCTTGGGGTGCTCCGGTCTTGTTCGGAAGGAAGAAGGACGGTAGTATGAGGATGTGCATCAACTACCGTGAGTTGGACAAGTTGACGGTGAAGAATCGGTATCCATTACCGAGGAATGATGACTTGTTTGATCAACTTCAAGGTACCAGTTGGTTCTCGAGGGTAGATCTTCTATCTGGCTACCATCAGTTGAAGGTAAAGGAACAAGATATTCCTAAAATGGCTTTTCGCACGCGTTATGGACATTACGAGTTTCTCGTTATGTCTTTCGGTTTAACTAACGCACCAGCTGCTTTTATGGACTTGATGAATTGAGTGTGTCGGCCGATGCTGGATAAATCAGTGATTGTGTTTATCGATTATATCCTGATTTATTCGAAGAGCGAAGAAGAGCATGTCGGTCACATTCGAGAGGTGTTGGAGACATTGAGAAAGGAGAAGTTGTATGCTAAATTCTCCAAGTGTGCTTTTTGGTTGCGCGAGGTGCACTTTCTAGGTCACGTGGTAAATGCTGAGGGAATCATGATGGACCCAGCAAAGGTGGAGGTTGTGATGCAATGGAAGTCTCCAAAGACGCCACCCGAGATTCATAGCTTCTTGGGATTGGCGGGCTACTACAGGAGATTTATTCAAGACTTTTCCAGGATAGCCTCGCCTTTGACTAAACTGACTCGCAAGGATGTAAAGTTCATGTGGTGTCGAGAACAGGAGGATGCTTTTGAGAGGTGAAAGACAATATTAATACAAGCTCCTGTCTTGACATTACCCGAAGGTAGTGAAGACTTAGTGGTATATTCGGATGCTTCTTATTCTAGGCTAGGTTGCGTGTTAATGCAACGTGGAAGGGTGATAGCCTACGCATCCCGACAGCTGAAAACCCACGAAGTCAACTACCCTACGCACGATCTAGAGCTAGCTGCGGTGGTTTTCGCAAGGCACTACTTATACGGGACGAAGTGCACCATCTTCACTTACCATAAAAGCTTGAAGTACTTCTTCGAGCAAAAAGATTTGAATATGAGGCAGAGGCGATGGTTGAAGCTTATAAAGGATTATGGTTGTGAGATCCATTACCATCCATGCAAGGCCAACGTGGTGGCAGATTCCCTTAGCCGACAGGAGAGACCCGAGCCTATTCGGGTGAAGGCTTATGAATTGATTATGACCTATGATGTGATGACGCAGGTCAAGGAGTTTCAAGACGAGGCTTTAAAGGAAGATCACCTTAACTCCAAAAGAATGAAAGGTCTAGTCACGGAATTGAGTGAGAACACTCTTTATGTTAGAACCCGATTCGGGTGAATGTGGATTCCTCGTTACAGGGATTTACGTGGCAAGATCATGGATGAGGCTCACAAGACTTGATATTCCATTCATCCCGGTGCTACCAAGATGTACCACAACATGAAGAAAGATTACCGGTGGCCGGGTATGAAGCATGATGTAGCAGAGTATGTGAGTAAAGCCTTACTTGTTTGCAAGTGATGGCGGAACATTAGAAGCCGTATGGGAAAATCCAACCGTTGGATATACCCGAGTGGAAGTGGGAGCATATCACCATGGACTTCATTACGAAGTTACCACATACCCC
>BJCN01126639.1:0-14787 GCA_018326445.1 Flaveria brownii
TTCCCTCTGTACAGTTATTATATGATATGATTATTAGCTCGAGGTATGTTCTATCTGATATATGTCTTATGCTGGTATGTTCTATCTGATATATGTCTTATGCTGTTGTGTTCTATTTGATATATATCTTATGATCTTTGATTCTCCGTTATCACCATGTCTGTTTATTTTTTTTTTATATCCGCCAATTCTTTGATTATCATCATGTCCGTTTATTTTTGTTATCCGCTATTCCGTTCACTGAGCGTTATGCTCAGGCGTGCTTTTGTTTTCATGCACGTCAGGTCTGCAGGGTCATCCGGGAGGGGAGTGAAGAGTGGAAATCTGGATAAAGAAGACTGATATTTATTTATTTAAATTGATGTAATCGACTTTTCTATTAGGTTTTGGAATTTGAACTTGTAATCGTTATCAATTATGGAATTATGTCCTGGATTTTGATTACCGTATTAGTGACACGTCGGCCTTGTCGGGTTGGGGTGTTACAAAAAGACATAGAAGATTCAAATATATTCATCCTTTAGCGTCTTTACAGCAACACAACTTCAACAATTTTCAACCAACCAAATCATGTTATTAAAAAACAATTGACCCAAACTGAAATGGTTCGAATCATTTGATCAGTAGGTCTGATGGTTTAGTTCAGCTGAGCTGATGAAAATTCTAGCCAGATCAATGGAAAGCGTCAAACTAAACCAGATAGGCTAATTGGACCAGCCTAAACAATTTAGAATGTTTTTGTAATCATTGGTCTATATTAAATTTTTTAAAATGAAAAAAAGATGGTTCTGAAAAATCGTACACCTACTTTGCTTCATATTCCAAAATAAAAAAACAAAAGAAGTTGAATAAAGATTAAACAATTAGTTACAAGTTCTAAATCATTTGGTTTTTCAAATCTTAAACCATGGACGGATCATATAAATCTTGAACCGGATGAACCAAACGACTTGTTCTTGTTTAGGTGTCCAGTCAATTTTAACCGTTTATGTTCGATCCATAATTTGATGATTTCGGTATTTAACCTTGGATTATGTAGCGAATGCCCTACAATAACATGTAAAACTTTTAACCTCTACAAATGGAACATTGCTAAACTATGGACAAAATTTGGTATTATCGTACTAATAATAAACCTTTCAGCTTGCACATGGCACTTACCATAGATATTATGATACCATAACAGGTTGTTTTCAACTTTAAACAACCAAAACCAATAAATAAAACCAATATACAATGAGTAATATATTACATGAAGTTGGGTTGACCTTTTATCTATTTTTGAAAATTAAATATAATATAATGTCATAATAATTTCATGGTAATGCATAGTTACTCTCAACTCTTTTAACATGTTCTCTTCTAACTATAACATAGAACTAAACCAATAGAAGATAATTATAAGTTAGATCAGATTATATTCATTAGAACTTATTATGCAATCAGATTAGATCAGATTATATTCATTAGAACTTATTATGCAAACAAATGATAATATAATTTTAATTAAGTTATGATTAAATTAGGGTTTTCTTTGTAATTATTTTTATTATATTATATTATTATAGATTGGGTTTTCATTGTTCTATTTCATTTCTCACTGAACCAAGAAACATGCTGAATTTGTTTCACAAAATTATTGCATGCCAAATATAAATTTTGATTACCTCAAAGATCCAAAACTGTATTCAAAAGAAGGAAAACTTTAACCCACTGTTTGCTGCAAATAAGTTATATTCTTCCACTCCACAACTATCTCCCCATACAGATGTTTTCGAACAAACATCTGCATCAATTTCTTCTTTCAGTGGACCTGCAGCTGCATCCGAGTTGAGCCCGTTTGAAACATCAACGGGGCCACCGAAATGGAAAAGAGAAAACCCTGTATTACCCTTTTGCGGTTTATCAGAATTCTCATTTGGCTTGTTTTTGATGGGTATAGCCTTGGTTTGGTGTTTAACCGTGTTGTTGACAGGTGAAACCTGTTGGCACATTGGCGGGTGATCATGATTAACTAGTGGTGGACCCAATGGTTGCAGGCCACCAACACCATACTGAAGGTAACATGGACTCCCGTTTATACTGTACCCAAACGGGCTAGCAATCAAATTATGAGTTGAATGCGGTAGCCCGTTGGGTGAGGAGGGAGTCCACAGAACCGGGCCCTTATGGTAATGACCCATGGAAGGAGCTTGAAACACAGGAAAATGTATGCTTTGAGCTTGCAATGGTGGTGGAATAATATTATTATTCCCTTGAGAACAAGATCCTGTAACGCTTTCACTTGTTTTTGACGATAATTCAACTGAATTCTCAAGACAAAGTGACGTGTCTTTGATCACTTCAGAATGCTGACTGGAGTACTCTGAGTCTGATGTGGATGATGACCCGGAATTTTGGGGATTAGAAGAAAATGAAGTGTTTCCATCGTCTTCGCTAGGACATGATGAGCAGCTATCAGAATTGGAGTTGCTACTGCTGGTAAAAAGATCAGTGATCTCACTTTCAGGTTCAGGCTCTGGTTCTATGTGAACATTACCTTTTGATTCCTTCAAATCATCATCTTCGCTACTGATAGGAATCGAATGGGTCCCATTTGCTGAACTAGTAAGCTTAATGGGCTCGATGATATCAGCAGACCTATCAGTGACGCCATCAGGATCTAAATTGGTTCTTGGTTCCCACACTCTCTTCGTGTAACCTGACTCGCTTCCAGTGATTGTTTTGGTTTTAGCTCTTTCGCTAACATCTTCATTTTGATTATTATACTTGTTACCACGAATATACGGTTTTGAGACATCCATATCGGGTTCTGGCTTACCTGATTCGGGTTGGTAATTATTGTGTTGGTAACAATAGCAAGTGGGCTGATCAAACCTGCTACTTGTTCTATTATGACTACACTGCGATCTCTCATTGTACCTTGACCCGTTTGACCTTCTTATGGGATTATTTACTCCATTTGAGTTTCTGTTCCTTGATGAAGTCTCAAAGTCATCACTGTGAAACCTTGGGACCAATTTGTTCACTGTTGGCCCATTTTCAAACCGCCGTCTACCAGACCACTTTGAGGGTTGATCAAGTGGATAATCTTTCCGAGATTTCAGCCTCCTACGATTGTGGTTTGAATGAGCATCAACAAACAACTGATTTTCTTCTTTTTCGTAACAAAATTCACCATTTGAATTTCTATCATGATCTGATATTTGGTTTTCTTGTGTAAAATCATCTGATGCAGGCTTGGATGATATATTTTCTTCTTGTTCTTCACAATACGTGTTGTCATTGACCTTCAGATCATCACTAACACTTGTTGATTCCTCTTTACTATCAAGAATAGTAGAAGTTTGACTAAGTTGACCACAATTTTTCTCCTTCTCTTTTTCCTTGATCCTCAATCTTTCTTTCCTACGAAGTTTTTTTTCTTTTTCTTTCACCCTTCTGCGTTCTTTTCGTTCTTCTTCTTCTCGTTTCTCCTTCTCTTCTTCTTCAAGGAGTTTACACTGAGGAAGAACAGAGAATTGAAAAAACAATAAAATAAACAATGCAAGATGGACAGGTAGAATGGGTTGGGTAACCGGTCAAACAAGTTCAAGTTAAAACGTGTGATTTTTCTTTTTCTGATTGAAACATGTCACGCAAGGGTCAAGGATGACCCGTAAACACCTCATTATTTTTGTAAATAACATGTGTTAATTATGATTACAAAAAATGAAAGATTTTCAACCTGTTCCCCATTTACCTAATTTTTTTAATCTGAGCTGCTTAAAATAAAACACATTCCAAAATCAGTTCTTTAAACATAAATAGGCCATTTACCTGTTTTTCTAAAGTAATGATGTCCTTGCATGCAACCAACAAACGTTCTTCCAATAATTTTAACGCAAGGGAAACAAACATGCTATGTGCATTTTGACGTGCAGTCCCTTCTCTGAAAGCCTTTTCAACCTTCCATATAAAATTAACAAGATTAAACTAGATAACAAAAGAACTTACATAAATATTCATGACGGCGGTGTTATATAGAAACCATGGATTGATGCTCCCTCTTTCACATGATTGATGCTTGCATAGGTAAGGCAAGTAGAATGGTTGAAGAAGCAAATCATTATATAACAAAAGCTAAAGGATGAAAATATAATTTTTTTTTTATCATGCTATATACCTGTTCCTTAAAAATAACTGTTGCAGCATCTAAAAGACATTCTCGAGCAAGTTCTGGACTCTTCGCATGTTTTTGGGGACGGGAGCATTCTCCAACTAACTCATTCCCATCCTTGTCCACGGAATCATCATCCAGCTAAATCATTTATTTAAATTAATAAGAATCAAACAAGAATAAAAAATGACTCTAAAATTTGATTATTTAATAAGTTAACCACCTCTTCTTCCTCAGCCTCTTCTGCATGCTCAAAGAACCTTCTAATGCTTTCACCTCTTGTGATTGTAACAAAACCATCACCAACTACAAGTCTGCCATGAACACAATGTTGACCGTTTAAAGCATGAGCTTTGACTGAAATTTCGTTACACCGTCCATCGGTTCTCCATGCCCTTAAAGTGATAAAACATGAATTTAAACCAGTGAGATCAAGACCATTCACTTGAACACTTGAATTTGATCCGACATTTTCAAAATCTAATATGTCAGATTTGCCTTTTCCAGTTCCAACAGCCCATTCATAATGTGAGTATGTTCCTGCTGAGTCAGCATAGTTTTGATGCCAATCAGCCTGAATTGTGTCAAGAGTCACCTGCAAAAGATAATATTCCCTCAACTTAGTTGCAATTCTATCCTTTAAGTCCTGAACTAATACGAAAATTTAAGTTATAAAGCGTTCAAAACTCAATGTGTTTATTGAAGATGGAAATGGGTGGGTTGGATAACAAATCTACCTTGTATTGGAAGCTTGCATCAGCCGCACAAAACCAGTTTGTACAATGTGCTTCTCTTCTCATACGTTTAAGTTCTTTTAGTTCCTTAAATTCACGAATCACATTCTTTCTACAATCTCTACAAAACCTTTTGCTGTCAAACCTGTGAAGCAAAGAGTCAAAAGCTAAAGTTGTGGCAGTATAATCTCTTGCAAATGGACAGCACAGGCTTAAAACAACTAGTGGAGTATGAAGAAGCCTAATTACATCTTATTTTTGTGTAATGAAATCTTATTTATATCTTAGTATATCCTACTGTCCAATTTGATGAGTTGAAAGAATTTAATCTCTAATCGTCTACAATAACAGAATAAAGAATTTGTAAATAGTAAAAGTTCACTTCTTTTTCTAGTGCAGGCTCACAATGTAGTCATTGCACCAAAACTTTTCTCTTAAAACAGAAAATTTTGTTAACTACCTAACTGCTATAGATGTTTTTGAGAAATTCTACACTTTATTTGCACCTCCATGAGGAACAAATAATTAATAACTAAACCAATAAGCAAACTTAGACTTCCATACCTATATCTACCATATAAAACCATGAAAAACTTCCCACATCTCAAAAACTGATTTAAATATCCAAACCCTAAATATTTATCCAAACCATGGAAATATTCTTAAACTGTTGATGCAATGCTAAGTTCATGATAAAGATATATCATTATACTAGTGTCAAAAAGTCTAAAAACCAAGAGCTACCTGCACATCAATCGTTGCATAAAATCTTCTTCCTTCATCCTTAGAAGAGAATAACGTGTCTCCTCTCTTAATGCAGACCAAAAGTCAACCAAAGTGTCAACAGAAAGTCTGGCAGTATGCAAAGCACATGTTTCGCGGGTCCCATGTCCTCTACCATACCCCACCATCCCTTGGCTAATCCACCCACGGCCTCCTCCTCCACACGCATCAGGATAAAGTAATTCACGTTCCCGCTCTCTTGCTCTGGCATTATCAAATACCTGATTTATTCATAATGTGAGATAAGAAAACAAAACTACAAAAAGTAATTGATGGTAAGGCAATCATACAGGAATCAGGAATGTACATTTTGTAGCCCCTTCAAATGTTTTGAATTAATATAGCAATCCAAGACGGTGAGTGTTCCATCTCTAGTAGTGGTTAGACATCCCCAAGGATGAACAGATGGATCTTGAACATCATCATTGCACCCAGTTGTCAAGCACACATTCTCAACAGTCTGAGACATTGAGCATACAAGTCGATTCCCAGAACCATGACCGAACACTCCATCTTGCTGCAATGACTTTCCATACATGACAATCTGCATAAAACCTTCCAGAAGTAACCCGTTGCATCTGGAGCAGTACATATTCTTACGTGTATGTTTAAAAAGAGTTTGTTTGTCAATCCTCAAAAGCTCTTGCCTAGCGTGCAGCGGTAGCTCACTCCAAAACTACAACAAATATAAAAACCTAACAATCAACATCTACTATTATTATACAACTAGTTTCAATCAAGTAATCAACAATATGAACACAATCCTATGAACATTGCATTGCCAACTAGAAGTAGCACATAAAACAAAATTGATAGCTTCTAGCATTGCATTTCCAAGAAGTAAGAAGACAGTCACTAAAGTCAAATATTGTGCACACAGATTTCCATTTCCAACATTTGCAAACCAAATGACACTTGCATGAATAAAAGAGTTTAACTCAACGGCATTATTTCGAGCTTCGACACATGATGAGTTAATATTTTCTAATGATTCTTCCTTACTTGCCAACTTGTAAGTTATTAAATATGTGCTGCTCTTACATTGAAGCCAATTTCATTCAACACGGTTAAATCAATCATGAGAAACCTACTTACAAGTTATATATACTAATCTAAACACACCACAGAATCATAAAACCGTTAAGATCTACGAACAATTTCAATCTGCTAGCAGAAAACTTGTAAACAAACAAACAAAACCAAACAATCACATCTGAAGAACTCAAAATCAAATCCAGCTGAATTACCTTCTGAAGCTGATTGTAGCTAACACCATCCCGATGCACATCCCAAAATCCAGTCGACGAAACCGATCCACACGACGTCGTTGCATCACCGCCAATGAACAAACAATCATCCGCTAATTCCACCATCCTTCTCCTCAATCTCTCATACATATCCTCATCGATTCTTCAATTCAATCTACCAATCCAATTTCCGATCAAAAACAATATTCACCAACCGAATTCCTACACTAATCAACTTTAGATCATTATCGATGATTGCTTGAGCTAATTATAATAAACATTGAATATGGAATTGTGAATTACGTATACCTTGTGATTTGATGTAGTGGAAGAACGTAAGGGTTTTCGATGAGATTTGGCTGTGTGTGTATTTATAGTGGTGTTAATTAATAAGAGAAGATATTGTTAAATTTAGGATTTTTATGTTTGTTGTAACGTACTAATATACAAATAATTATTTCCTTAAATAACATGATAAATATTTAAATATATTTTAAATCGATATAGTACCAATAAATTTAGGAAAAATGATAGAACAAATGTAACATATGTTTGAGATTTGAATAAAGTTTCTAAGGTGTATTTATTCAAGTTATTAAAAGTCACATGATCAATACAAACTAAATTTTATTTAATCTTATTGGTTAGGAGAATATTAAAATTATATTTTTTGATCATATTGATTAGTAGAAGTACGCATTATTATTCTGATTGTTATGAGTATGCTATTGCTTATGTGCTTATATTCCTTATATGATGTATGTGATGTATATAATATAATCTATTTATTTTCTTTATGGACATGCATATGCATATATAAAACTCAATTGTGATGTATGATTATGTAATATATGCACTATGCACTGTAATTTTGGTTGCTATCTTTGTTGAGTCGGGGGTCTCTTTGGAAGCGGTCTCTCTGTCTCCCAAGATAGAGGAAAAACTGGTCACCACCTACCCTTTCCAGACCATACTCTCAGTGGAACATACTGGGTATATTTGTTTTGTTTGTTTGTTTGTTTATTGATTAGTAGAATATTCATGAGATCCTTTTAGTGTTTTGATAACCGGTTTTACAAACATAAATTTATTTCTATTATATTTTTTATAACATGCTTTTCTTTTGATTCAATTTTGTTTTTACAAACATAGATTTACTTTTTATTCATATATATTATAACTCATTTTACCAAACTTTCTTCATTTTATATCATTGTGACGTCATTGTTATTTATTGTTGTGAAGTGCATTTTTTTTATCTTAGTTTTGATGTTTAAATCAGGCCACAACAACTTCATACGGTTCTCTTTACGTTAACTACGTAGACCCCGCAACACGTTGATGCGTATTCACGTGCATTCATGTGTTTTTATTCCAATTTTTTATGTATAAACATTAAATGGTGTCGTCATTTTCATTATATATGTCATACATGTGGGATAATGTCGTCATTTCATTATAAAATCCATATATGAGAAATAGTGTCGTCATTTCTAATAATGTATAGAAAAGGAAACTTAAAAACTTAAAATTCTATTATTATTAGTCTTTAAATCTAATGGAATGTTTTCTTTGGTTTAATTATCTATTTACACCTCATTATATATTGTAGGCTTATAGCATAAAGTAAGAAAAATATATAACCCTTAATTGATGGTAAAAGTAATAAATGAAATTCTAAATGATTTTGACTTGCATTGTGCCAAAAATACTCCAAAATTTATGCGAAATTTAGAAGAATCATCTAGAAATAATATAAAATTTTAAAATCAACATTGATAATTAGAGTTGATTTGTTGATAAGAAACAATTTTTGACTCGCAAGCTAATAGAATGATATAGAAAGGGTTGCATCGCGACTAATCTTTTTTTCTATATCAGGAGATAAAGAAACTGCTCCCACCGAGATTCATACCACAAAATTTTCATTTGTTATCATGTTTTTGTTTACTTTTGAAATAGATATAAATTGAGTTTATGGTTGAGTTCATTGGATTTTCTTTCAACATCAAATGGAGTTCATTCGATGTGCATGTAATAATTTTTTTTTCATTTCGAGCAGGTAGTCTCATTGTACGCGATTTCTCTATCCTAAAAGTTAGAGGTAAGATTTGCCACCATCCATCCCCTCCTAGACCTTGCTTATTCTTGTTGTTGTATCGAATGGAGTTCATTGCATAACGGTAGGTTTCAAGTGTCTTTTGTCCACTTATCATTATTAGTTTCCTTGGGGTGGCTAAAGTTATCATTCTTAGGTTTCAAGCGATCCGACTCATCCCCGGACCCTGCCCAAAGGGGGAGTTAAGTTAAACATAAGGTACGTCTGTAGTTTCCTTGAAGTGACTTGGAGGAGTTAATTGTTGGGTTTCATTCATGTATCATCTCTTAATCGTTAATGTAAGGACAAACCAAAATGGCTATTGAAAGTAGACAGTGCCGTGTTAAAGGTCTTATATAGCTAGTGGACCAGAAAGTTTTCAGGTCAAGCGTGCCTAAGAGAGTGAAGTTGGGTCAAAGTCATTCCAGGAAAAGTGGATATTTTCATGTTGGCACGAGTGGTAGAAGCAATGTATGTTATATAGGTAGAGCATTGTGTAACACACACACACACACACACACAAATGATCTTTAGGTGGTGGGACATGGTGGATTTCAACGTCGCCTCGGCTGGTGATTTAGTAAAACATGGTGGATGTAGGTCTTCTTTAACCGATAGCGAACCACATGGCAAGTGGACAAGTCGTGGTGTGGATAATTTGTAGCTAATTATTGTTAAAACTAAAATATTTTAAAAAGATATAAAAAAAGTTTTATATATATTTATAAATAATAATATATTTTTCTTTTTCTGCTATTGTGTTTACCTTAAATTGTCTTTGTTTTATATAATAATTGTATTGATATGTTTTTTATAATATATATTAGACTATATATATATAATTATATTATACATTTAAGTTTGAGGGCGGGCCTTGGCGCAGCGGTAAAAGTTGTTCCTAAGGGACCGAAGGTCTCAGGTTCGATCCGTGGAAACGGCCTCCCCACAAAATGTGGGGGAAAGACCGCGTACATCTTCCCTTAAATGGGACGGACCCTCCCTGGACCCTGCGAAAACGCGGGAGCTCTTTGCAGCACCAGGTACGCCCTATTATACATTTAAGTTCAACCCGTATACCATACGGGTATCTAACCTAGTTAGAGAATATATCGTTTAAAACTCGATCCGATTAGAGCTTTTAACAAGCTGTAAGGGCTAAAACATGGTTAGAATATAACAAGTTGAAAATATGGAGGTAAAACCACTCACCATAACCATAAGAATCATAATCACCACATAATTACACACCATTCCCCCAAACTCTCAAAAAACGACCCAACAAACCATTGGCCAATAACTCACACCACACACACTGCCTCTGGCTAAAGCCCTGTTGGTGACCGACACGATATGAGGTCCCAGCCATCAACTCTTTGGCTATCTTTGCTAGACTCGGATGGCTCGGTCTCATCTCCTTGTGATTTCTTTAGCTTAGCCACCATCACCCACATGTTTGCAAGCTCGTTTTCGAGATACGCTTCTCTTTGTTTCAACGACTCTAATCTTTGTTGTAATTCAGCTTCTTGTTTATCCTTTTTGGATATTATTGCTTCATAAGACATCTCTCTTTCCCTACTTGATGCGAGTTCTCTTTTTAGTTCCATTTGAGTTGGACTTCGTTCTTTTGGTTTTGCATTTCTTCCATTTTTAGCGGGACCTGTTGTTTTACGTGCGGTTGGCGAGTGTTTGGGTGTGGCTGATAACTCGGCAGTGAGTTTCTCGTTGTGGTTCATTAGTTTTGCAACTTCTTCTGATAGAGCCGTGAGCTCAACGGCAGCAGCTGAGGCTAATCCTTTGGCATATGAGCAGTCCTCGGCTAGTTTTCTGTTTCGTGCTTCTAACTGCTCTTTTGACTCCGTCAACTCGATTACTTTCTGTTTGAGTTCTTCGATTTCATAGGCCTGGTTTAAGGGATAGAGGATTAGTGTGTTTGAAATTGGTTATTAAAACTATTTATTTGCTTATCACATGTTGATACATTAGATAAGCAGTTTTGAGTGTGTTTGGAAACTGGAAGTTTGATTAATTGCTTCTTTTGAAAGTTATAAAACCAAACACCCCCATAGTTCAAATATGTACGAAATTTGAGGAGTCCGTTTCAACACATTTACATGTAATTAGTTGATTTCAGTTATATTCTATTTCAAACAAGTCAAAATAAAAAAAATGGCTGTATAGAGGACAGAAAAAACAGGTCGAAGGTCTCTCCAGGTGTATTCTTAAGCATACGACCTCCTAAAGTGTTTTATTCAAAAGTTCTGATTATTGTTGTAACAATATAGTTTTGGTAATCACCAAGGGTATTAAAAAAATGTAGAAACTGACTAACCAGCCAAACCGAGGCAAGTAAATTGGTATGGCCATTTTGAGATCCAAACGTTTCGGTTCACAATTAGGTTGTGGCGGTTTGCCGGTTTAACGGTTCGCTTCAGTTTGGAACTTAGAACCTGTCATGTAAACTGAACCGGGCTTTAAGGTTTAACTTTGTTTTTATATAAGATTATTTTCATATATTGAAATATGCTGTTATGTATGTGTATTATCAATGGACTAATTAGCAAAATGAACGAAAAAAGTGTTTGCGACCTAGCCTAACATGACCCATGCCAAAAACTTACCATATGTCACTCCAAACCCGTTTTGACCCATTACCAAACCCACCAACCCCTCTGTTTTGCAACCTCTAAAAGAAATGGTCATATGTGATTATGTGAATGATTAATGCACCTGAGCCTGTCGGAGCAAAACTTCCTTTGTTTCTTCGGTTTCTGCAATTTCTTTGTGTGTGTGAGGTTCACACTGTGCATCTGAAAGAAGTTTTTTCAAGGAAGTGATGGCTTCTTGTAGTCCTTCACATTCATTTATCTGGTAGAAATAAAAATATTAGATTAGATTAGATTAGAAAACAAGGAAACCCAAGGGGTAAATAATCACTGGTTTTTTACCTTTTGGTTGAGTTGTTCTTGAATTACTAGATTCTCTGTGGTTTTCACCTGTCAATGAAATGATATAAAATTTATCAAGTTAAAGGGAAACTGAATTAAGGATGGCAATGCTCTAACACAACACGAAAATAATCAGGAATTAGGTTATCAAATTTAGCATGTTTAATTTAACCGGACGTGTTTGGGTTGGCATGTTTAATTAAAAGTATATTGTTTGGATTGCCATATTTAATTAAAAAGAGTTGTGTTCGGGTTGACCCGTTTATTACAACCCACCATTTGTTTAGCATGTTTACAACTGGGATACAACTCGTCAACCCGATTAACTTGTAGATAAATGCTTTAAACAGTTCGAGTACAGGTTACATGATTTTAAGTTTGTCCGGGTTAGGGTTGATGTCAATAGCATTCAGGTTTAATGATTAACCCGTCAACCAACAGGATTGACACCCCTAAACTGAATCCTAGCTATGTATTTTTTTGTGAATCAGTGTCTAAAACATGTATTGTGTACACACACACAAAAAAAAAAAAAAAAAAATCTTGCAAGATGAATACCTCAAGCTCAAAGGACTTCTCGTTTAACTGTGCTTCAAGCTCGGAAAAAGACTGCATACGACATCAAGTTTAGATTAAAGTAAAAATATTACACGTATATAAAAGTTGGAAGCACTCACTCGTGATTTTTCAACTTCCTCGATTTTGTGAGAAGACGATGCAACTGAATCAGTAACTTTGCTTTCCAGGAGTGATATTTGTTCATTCTGCCGTTTAATTTCATCATTTAATCTGGTTATCTCCTCCTACAGATTAAACATAAATTCGACTACTATCACCAGTATACTGAGAGTGATTTAACAGTTAAAAATTATACATGTCATTACATTCAGGGATTTTAATTTGGTGTCTAGTACGGCCTCCTCCGACAACTGTTTACGAATATTTAAATGGACTACAACCTCTCAAGACAATACTTTTTGATGCTCCCTCAAGAGATCAATTTGGTCAATAGTCATCATGCTGGTCTATTTAACACATAAGAAAAAGCATCTTAAGTACATTGGATTGAATATATGTATGATTGGACTACTTCTGAGGTGGTTTTTGGCTTGCACTCTGAAATCACTATGGGTATGAGTTTGATACATGATGGAATTATAATGAGTATGGATTTTAAAAACCCAATCCTTTAGGTGGGTAATTGAGGATACCCAAATTTATTGATATCATACCCAAACACTATCATACTCGTATATATCCGCAAGACCAAACCCTCAAACCAAATATTACATAAAATCATTAGAAAGCAAATCTCCACTACAAAGTTACGTGTATATGTAAAAGGCCATACCAGAGGAGTCCCTTGTGACATAGAACTATCCTCCTCAATTTGTTGATCTAGTTTGGGCTCCAATTGAAACTCAGCAGATGTGCACTCTGTAGGCAAAGATTGTGAATGTATTAATTCGATTGGAGGATTATGATTGCCAGGTGGAGGAGTTGAAAGTGGACTGCTAGATTTCACTCCACTTGATTTATCACTTGTACTGGTCATAGCCCCAGAGAGATTATCTCGTTTCTAGTCAAAGAAGTTAAAACTTATTAGTGGGATCTCAAAATGATCTTAAAGCTGACAGAGGACTTCAAAGTTTAAGCATAATGAAAATTGCATACATAGTAGATACCAACAACCAAAATTACTGCAAGAAAACTTCTTTTCAGTATACCACGTAAAACAAACAAACAAACAAACATACCCAGTGTATCCCGCTGAAAAGCAGGGTCTGGGGGGGTATGTGGTGGCAAGTATTTCCTCTATCCTGAGAGATAGAGAGACCGCTTCCGAAGAGACCCCCGACTCGTTCACAAAGGCGTTTTCAGTATACCACGTATCAATGATTTTTAGGAGTGGCAAGATGGGCGTGATGAATATGTTGGGTAGCAAGTTGAAATGAGTGGACCGGGTTCCATTGATCCACACACCATTTTTTCCATTTTTAAAATTACTTAGTTACTAATATGTTAATTATAAGTAGCAAGTACAAAACTATATTATTGCAATAAGGGCTGATGTTATATAAGAGTAACATGCTTGTGTTGGTCTGTTTTGGTAATTATCTTGATAATGTCTCCGCTTGGTGGTTATTTTTTTTGGAATGGCCTAGTTTGGTAATTTGGTGGACAGGCAACCATATAGCCAGTAAAATAACATGACATGGCAAGCCACCTCATCAGAAAATAAGTTCAGTTTGGTAATTGCACTTTTGTAATCATGGGCTAGTTTGGTCATTACACGTTGATATAGACTAGTTTGGTAATCTAATAATAAGCCACCCCATTAGGAAAAAATGCCTCGTAAGCAAGAAACCGGTCATCAAGTGATCAAATGACCAAATTAGCACATTTCAGAAAAACAAATACCAGATTGAGACATTATTTAGTATAATCACTAAACAGACCACCACCCTAGATATGTTGCTCTCCTTTAGGTTAATAATCTAAATGTTAAAATGAAACGAGGACATGAGGTACAAGGATGTTTATTACAAATGAACTTTCTGTTTGTCCCATTCGACAAATCTAAAATGCTCCCCTTTTAGCTAATTCATTTAAATTGACCAACTTCTGACAACCCTAATTAACCAATTATAAGTAAATGGGTCAAAATTGCCACCTCAAATCAAACTTGAAAAGAACTCTTGAACACAATGACCAGAATATAGGAAACTAACCCGCAGCTTTAACCAATTAAGCAATCCAGATTTCTTGATCTTTTTCTCCTCCTTCAACACATCCTTGTTAGTTTCCACATTTCCATCAA
>BJCN01126639.1:14807-28560 GCA_018326445.1 Flaveria brownii
AACATATAACGCAATATTTTCATCGTCCAAACTTAAGTCACGCCTTCTTTCTGGTAGATACGCAAGCTGCCCATATAAAGATATAATTTTCTGTTGCATTAAACGTATTGAATATATGCTTGCAACAAATATTAAAAACTACATTGGCAGTATATTGACTGTTCAACTGAATGCAATTTTCACAAAAGCCAAAGAATTATTATCGACAAGCTTTGTGCGAATAATAAAACATAGAGATGCCGATTTCAACTTATTTACTAATTCAAAGGTTGATTTGGGTTATATTTTATCTCAAACGGGTCAAATAATAATAGAAATGTGGGAACAGGTCTAAAGGGTTGGAAGAATGGAAGTCACACAACTATTTAGAAAATATTCCAATTAGAACTTATAGAAGATTTATTAAAAATGGATGAAACCATGTTTATGAGTCAACTAAACCTGACCCTGCCCGCTATAGGGCGTACCTGGTGCTGCAAAGAGCTCCCGCGTTTTCGCAGGGTCCAGCTCCCGCGTTTTCGCAGGATCGAACCTGACCCCGCCCGCTATAACCTATATTATAAAATGACATGTTTCAACCCTTTCCCAAACTTGCCAATCTTGCCACCTATAATAAAAATGAACAAAAAAGAGAATAGTTAATGCAATCTGACCTCTTCTTCCCCAAAGGAATGTCCTCTCCTTGGACGATGAGAAAATCTAGATGCATGAGACGACTTATTGGAGACTAAAATTAATTTTGTTAGTCTTTGTATCCGGCTTAACAAAGCCTCTTTAATTTCTTCTTCTTGCTCAAGTCTTGATTGCAACTTGACTTCACCATCTTCTAGCTTTACATGTTACATAAATACAAGAGCATGATGAGCATCAGATGAATAATTAAAAGAACCTCCTTGTAACAAAAAGAAAGGGAAAATAATACTTATGAAGGACTTTTATAGCCACATGATGGTGACACAATTTTGGGATATAACAATGTAGACATTTGAGATTTAGCAGCTCCCACCAACTTGACTGACACTTGGTGCAAGCAGTTAAATGCATTGCCAAATCCATAAGACTTAAGATTAAAGGTGGCAAGATGGATGGGTCAGGTAGTGCCGTAGTGGATGAAATGGGTTAATTTTAGAACTGGTTGGACCTGTCCGGATCAAATTGTGTTGACCAATAAACTCCTTTCCCGTTTTGCAATGATAATCAATATGCGAATTATGCTTATAAAAGTTATCTGAATTGAATAAAACGATTTAGGAGGTCGTATGCATTAATAATTGACTTTGGAGGACTTTTCAGTCCATTTGACATGTTCTCTTTTTAGCTAATTTATTTCTAACTTGGCTCGTTTGAGATGAAAAAACAACCACCCAAACTGACCCATATGGAAGAAAACAAGTCAAAATTTCCCACCTCTGCATAAAACTAAGTGCTGAGGATACCTTTTGTTTGAGGATAACAATATCATCTCCTCCACTATGCTTCAGTTGAGTAACTGTTAAATTGCCCCCCTTTAGTTGTTCCAACTCTTCTTTTAAAGATCGAATTTCATTTTGATATTTCTTGATAAGGGACTTCTCATCAACAATCTGTAAATCAAAAGGTTTATTCCAAAGATTGTTTGGGATCGCTTACTATTAAGTGCAGAGAAATTTGATGAACATGCCTTGTTTTGAGCAGCCTGAATTTCAATGTGTTTAGCACGGTGAGCAAATTTTAACGTATTATGTGTTTCTTCTGAATTGCTTGATGAAGGAGTAACAGTGCAAATGAGCTGAAAGAGAAAAGGAAACAAATAAGCACCCATAAGCAAATAGTAATGTGGTAATATGTATTTTTCTTTTTAAAACACTAAAGACTTACTGATACTCTTCCATGACCACTTAATGAAGATTGGAGAAGCCTTGTTAATTTTGAGTCCCTGTACGGTATGTGGGAAGCGTTCTCCTCTGTTAGTTTTGCTATGACCTGTGATAGTTCAAAAAGTTAGTTAACAAAGGAATTAACTAGAGCACAACAAAATAAAAAAAAAATAAAAAAAATTCTTGATAAGGCCTATCCTACACCTACAAGTCAACATATATGAAATGATATTATACTGAGAAAATATTTGCAATGATTGAGGTCTCACAGTTCCAAGAGTTAGCAGGCTTTTATTAATGTAGGATCCTTCTTTCCTACGGACACCAGTGGTTTCTGCTTTTGAGCTCTCTGAACCTGCCAGATCTACAAGGTTCTGCAATTCCAAGTGACATAGATACAAGCGGTAAAACCAAATCAACAAATACCATTTATGCTAGAGAAATAGACTTAAACTTAACTAAGTTGAAGCAAGTGCGAGTCAGTTACAAGCCTAAGATGAGGTTCAGATACATACCAGCTGTGAAAAGTTAACAGCACCATCTTCACCATTTTCACCACAAGGGCTACTCTCGATTGTCTGTTAAAAGATAATAGAATATGTTTAAGTTAAAAAGAAGGATAACTAAACACATGTTATATACCTTTGGAAGAAAAATGTGAACATTGACAAAAAGAAAGAGAATGACGCTTTACGAACATTTGCTAACTTTATATCAAAGCAGAAAGTAATCCAAACATTTATAATTATTTTAAAAATAGTAATAGAGACATTTTTGGAAAATTTGGGACATATAGAAATATGCTGTGTACAGGGACCAACAATTGAACAAAGAGGTACGAGTGTACCACAAGACAAAAAAGTTTGACTTTAAATTAATGCTAAAGGCACTCAAATTAAAAATCCAATAGGAATAACACGCATATGATGTAAAACTAAATGCAAATTAACAAAAAACAATCTAGTTAGACTTCTTGAAAGAACAGAGAACCTATTATAAATTTTCTACTAGATCATGAAAAAACAGTATGCTTGGACATATTGATAACTAACGGCACTCAAATTAATAACCCAATAGGAATAAATCACATATTAAGGAAGTTAATACAGATTAACTACAAACAATCTAGTTTTTGACTTTTTGAAAGAACAAAGAACTAAGCATAAATCATCTACTAGATCATGAGAAACAGTATGCACGGACATTTTTATAATTTAACTTTAATAGTTATATCTGCAATAAGCACCCGTCTGTGCTGTGTTTTCTTATATCTGTTATACGATACACTGAAACTTTGAATGGCAAAATGAAACATAGCAAGTGATTTCTAAAAGCAGATAGTGTTATAACTTATAACTACAGCCAAAATAGTTAATTCAAAGTTTGCAATAAACAGACAGTTACCAGAGTAAATATTGTGTGACTTCTGCTGCTGAGCAAATTAAAATTCGTTGAACCAACATGTCTATGCTCTGGAATAACAAAGGGAAAATGCCAAAATATCAATTAATTCTCATAAATGGAAGCACTTTAGTATCAAATAAACATAATACCACACATGTAGTGACTGAAGGCCAAAATATTAAAAGAGGTGCAAAGGCACACATGACGCACAAAAAAATAAGCACCACAAATTACATGTCTGCACGACTGCACCATGACTAAAGACAAATAGTTTCAACTAGATGCTACCAAATTATATAGTTCGAATTATGATGTTGTAACGTGTAACCTACCCAATTCAAGAAAAGGAAAAGAAAATAAAGAAAAAGTTAGGCCAGACCATTGCAAGAAAAGATGAAGAACTTGAAACTTTTATGTAACCAGAAAAAAAGAGTATTTAATATGCAAAATCATTTGTTTAATACATGATCAGTGAAAAACATGATGATTTGGAACTATGGCCCACAAAGAAGGTACCTTCTCCAGCTGCGATAAGAGAAAGAACATGGGCAGGGGATAACACAACTTCCTCCTTTATTCCTTCAACAAAGGCTCCCTGCAAGCAACAATTATTCCACAAACTAGTTAGATTGACATTTGGCAATTATTAAAACATGTACAGATTTGTAATTATAATGCTGGGTTGAAAAAACAGGTAACCTATCTTAACCCTTCTCTGTTTAAGCCGACTCGAATTAGTTTGTTTATCTCATTATTCCGCATTTCTATAGTTAGCAAACCAAAACTACTAACTGTGAATAATAGCAAGAAGTTGTTATTCTTTCTTTATTAATAAAGATTATGAAGTCATAAACCACTAAAAAAGCTTATAATTTCACTTAAAATGCAAATGATGAGACAGTCGTTCCATGTTTTGCATCAAATAGTATTCAGACGCTTGAATATCTAGACTTAGTTAGAACACTACAGAGTAATCAAAATAATTCAGGATGTTAGTTCAGGAGAAGGGGTAACTGGTAAGCTTATAGCAATATCAAGAAACCTCATTTTTTGTTCTTAAGCTTATGATACTTTATTCTTCTTAAATAAGCTAATACTTAAGGCCTGTGAAACACTTAAAAGGGCTTAATAGCTTTATCAGTAAGCTCCCTAAATGAGCTAACCCAAACACCCCTTAAGTCACAGAAAACTAGAAAATAATTGTCAAATTAATAGAGTTAAAAAAAATCATATGAAACCCTCTAACGGCTCTAAGAAAGTGCTTAGATTGCATAAGAGTTGGTTCAGTGGTACAGCTTGATTGCAAAAGATCCATATTCCAGAGAGAAAACACACATACACATGATTGATGAATGATGATACAGGTACTAACAACTGCAGGAGTTGATGTATATAGAGATGACATGTGAAAACAAACATCAGAAGAAGATACGCATAGATCACCTGAATATCCTCTCGTATTCTTAAATTTTGTCCTGCTGGATTTAATAAGTCATTAACAACCTGAGAAAACACATAATTTAAACAGAAAAAATATAGAAAGGAACAGAAAATGGTCTACCAAAAATAAGTTACCAAGGAGCACCACAACTAAGGTAATTACACAAGCTACACATGTTGGACAGAAATAAAAGGTAGTAGTTTTTTTCTGTTTTTGAAAAAGAAACTTTAATGACTCTTTCCATTTCATGTCATGATAAAATAATAATATTTACTTGAATAACCACTAAAAGAAAAATGTATTTAAAATTAAACAGATAAATATTAGTTTATAAATCCTTTTAATTATATATTTAAATCCAGATATATTTGTATTTCTTGCAAATAACTTAAGAAGAATATATATATCTGTAAAAATAAAAAAAGAATGAATCAGTGAAGAGATTTCTCACCTCATTGTAAATTTCCAAATACGAGACACGAAGAAGAAATTCTCGGTTTGGAGTCTGCAATAAAAGAAAATACGGATTGTTATATTTACCACTTGAAACAAAGTCAACTTATTAGAAAGTTATCAAAACTTCCAACAAAGCATACCTCTTGAATGATACTAAAAGCATCCTTCACAGCCAAGGGAATAATTCCTGGAGACCTCTGATCACCCTGTCTTGTGTGTATGATCAAGATAGCAAAATAAATACACTGTGAAGTCTTAATATGATGGAAATCTAATAAAAGAGAAGATATATATGCAAAATCAAACATGTTGTCAAAGTTTTGGATGTGCTACTGTTACTTGTGTTTTTTCCTTAGAACAGCTCCTAAGTTACTCCAATTAACCACCTATACTTGCACCTTGCAGGATTTGAATCCTCAACCTCTTGGATAGAGGGAAGGCACCTTACCACAAAGATGTCCTCTTACGGACTGTTACTGTTACATGTTGTAACAGTAATGTTCAAATGCTTGGCAAATTATGATATTTTTAAAGAACATAAAGAAGCAAAAAGAACATTGTTGTGAAAAAAAGGGATGCATATGGTGAAATGAGAGTAAAACGTCTCTATATTCGGTTAAAGAAGGGGTAAATGGGTCATTTTAGTTTAGCCTTTTAATCAGTTTTCTAACTAGTATGAAATTGATTATTTGGCTCCAACATCAAAAACAGAATACTGCCTTCAAGCTGCAAAAATCAGATATTTGGTCCTATAATGCACATCTAAACACCCCCTTATTACACTTACTAACTCCATGTAATACGAGAATGATATCTAGCTGAAACAGGCAATTACAGCTCAAAAAAGCATAGAATAATTGAGCAATAAATAACAGCAAAAAGGTGATGTACTTACATGCATGGTGTGAGTCTTTCCACTACTTGTCACGCCATAGGCAAAAATAGTTCCTGTAATTAAAACATATCATGCAATATTTATATGCAATGGCATAAGATGACAACCCATACACTTAAGGAGAGAAGGGAAAGGAGCAACAAAGAGTTTTATTAAAATATTAAAAAACAAACGGACTGCTAGCTTTAACATGAAAATGAACCCAGATTTGAGGATGGCTAGGAGAGATTATAGCAACCAAACATGGATGAGATGTAGTTTACTGAGAACTTATGGTATTTAAACAACCATGTATCGTTTTCAGACAAGGCTTGAGATCGTATTCAGATTATGATTGTTTATTTTCAACAATTGATGCAGTATTTATGCAAAGTGTCAAAATTTTGTTTGTTGTATAAAATCTGTTTTTTTTCCTTGCTTGTTCGTTACACAAAAATCCTCACCACACACAAAAATCCTCACCACACACAAATCAAGTTTCTATACTTGATTATGTTGGACTACATGAACAAACTAGACCCTACATGTGGGGATTACTTTACGTGAATTCTGGTAACATTGGTATAATACAACTGGTAACAAATCAGAGTTCCTCATAAATGGGGGTCTAGTTGGCTTTTTTTCTCGATGCTTTAGATATTAGTGTCTCGTATCTTTTTGTAAATTATATTTCAGGAGACTTGAACTTCTATGAGGTACAATGGATTCTACATTATAGTTGCATGGTGCTCCTAGTATTTGGAGTTTTCTCTCATTGTAAAAGGTAGGGCATGTTAAAATAATCTTTTTTGGCTCTGCAAGAATCTAACATAATGTTTCATATCTTCAGATGCAATGCTGTACAAACATTTAATTTTAAAAATAAACACCATCTCACTAGCATAGTCATCTCCTTTGCCACAAGATCTTCATTGGAACAAAAATGCAGCAGGATATTTCAAGTAGGGAAGAATAATAAAATACATGATAACACAGATACAGAAACTTATATGTTTACTGCAATTAAGAAATGATATATGTTATTTCTGCGGATTCCATGTCATGATTTGGAATTAAAGAACAAAGAATGAGAAAGCTACACAAGGAAAAGAAATAGTACCATTAACACCTTCCATTGCACCACTAATAACATGTTGGGCTGCAATATCATATACATGACGTGTTGTAGTTGTAGGTCCAAACACCCGATCTAGTCAAGAATTATGAAAAGAGAAAAAAGCAAAATGAGACTTACAAGGTCAGGCAAGATATGTGAAACTCAGAAAAGTCAAATTAGAAAGATCCCTAATTATATTAGATTTATAGGCCAACACATGACACACCCAGCCTAGATACAAATTATGATAAAGAGACAAGAATAAGACAGGGATAACTCTGATTCACATTTTCATACACAACAAACTACTCTACGTCTATCAGCGTCTCAAAATTACACATCAGTCTACCCAGAGAAACTAGCCTCTCATTACCCACAAAGAGCTTTACAAACATTTCTGAAAGTCTCAAACTTCAAAGAAAACTTAATCACACGATAACATTAAAGGAAAACCTGACCAGCCTCTACTTCTGGTAATTGTCATTTAGTAATCCAATTCCAGCAGGGTAAAAAAACTTAGAACCATGAGGTGGTTTTGACCGATCTAAACATAGAAAGGAGAAAAAAACAATCTAACTAGCTTCCAAACTTTTAATAACTTTCCCATAAACAACTAGACTTTGCAGTCTCTGTCCCCTTCACTATCATAACTCATAATTTACACGACTCGTTAACTTTTTAGATTATTGTATTTGGCACTACTCGTCCAATGTCACTCATTCGTGCAACAATCTCCTACTACAATCTTGTTTGAAACAAAAACAGTGTCATAAATCGTTCATCAAAGCTCAAACAATGTTATTTATTGTTAATTTACTGTTAAGTTAGTCATAAATCTACCCACTTTTCTTTATTTCCAAATTTAAGCATCCATATGACACTCAACAAAAACAATCCTAAAATATCAATTTACAGCATAACCAAATCCAATCATACCATACGCATATGCAATCGATGGAGTCTCCTCATTCCGCAATATCGTTTCTCCATCAGCATACCACGCAATCTCCTCTCCCCGTCGTATTTCCCTCCGACTATCCCACAACAAGTTATTTCACATCCAAAACAACCACAATATATCAATATGCATACAAACATAACAAACCAGAATCATATACAACGATTTGATCACCTGAGAGGCCGGAAGCGTACAGTAACAGTGACATTCTCCTTCGATCTCTCGGAACTCAAAGGCAAACTCGGAGAATCGAAGTACCGCGGCTTGCTTCTCGCCGATGAGGCCGGAGAGCTGAGGTTATCAACAGAAGCTTCTGGAAACAGTTTGGAAGACGAAGTAGTCGAAGAGGAAGGCGAATTCGCGTATCTCGAAGTCGATTTCCTTGCTTGTAATCTACCTTGCGTCGACTCCATTGATGAATTGAGCCTCGAGTTGTTACTATTGACTATTGTCGCAATCGAATCGGTAATCGCATGAATGTGAATGATGCTTTTGGTGGATTATGGTGCAATTTGAGTAGATCTGATGGAGATAATTGTTGAAGGTGATGAATGAGAGTTATCGAGTGGAGAAATTGTTGTTGTGATGAGCTAACATTGAAGAGAGACAAATGAAACCGCAGCTTTTGAAGTGAGAAAGTTATAAAAAGGGGAAAAAGCTAAAGTATAATGTCTGCTCAAAAGTTCTCCCAATCCTTTTGGGGGTTTGCACACTTTGCAATAATTATTTTGTCATGTATTTTATACCAATACTAATACAATTTTTAACACTAAATTTAAGTAATGATTTTTAGTTTAACTGTTTAATATGTAAATTAGAGAAAGTTATGGGCTCAAGTCTCACTCCGAGTAAAATGTTCAGAGTTGAGCCATGGAGTTTTCTTAGCAACGAGTTTACTCCTTAGGGGGTTGGGGGTGCGGTACATGTTGGGAAACGGATAAGTAGACCCAATTAAGATAACACTTGTCATTCGAAACAGGATCGTACATTTGTCGTTAAAAAAATAATAAATTTCTTTACTTTTCTTTTTTAATTAGACTAGAGCTTTTATATCTTTATTTGATTTAACTAAATATTACATTTTGTTTAATTTTAATTTTTAACTTTATTTAACCACTCACATTTTATTTTTTATTTTTATTTTTATCCAACTCACAAACAATTATTTTAGTATTTTTTTTTCTTTTAAACACATGAAATTTATAGAATTTGATGAAAAGTAAATCTCAATATTTAAAGAATCACTATTCATAAATCTATAATGTTTAAAGACAATCCAAATAATAATGATAGGATGCATATAAAGATGCTAATATGAATGCTTTAAACTGAAAACCTTCTAATCTAAATGTTGTAAGATGTTTTGTGACTTTATCTCTAATATTGAGTCACTAATCCTAGTGATTATATAATACTATATATACATAAGAATATTATTTTATATTTTAAAAACTTTAGAGCTAAGCAGTGATGTACTTTGTACATGTTTTATATGCACATACCGCAACTAATGCGATTGGTATAAGTCTTCTATGTCTATTTAATAATTTATTACCTTTAATACACTACCACATCCTTGATTTTTACCTCTCTAACCAACTTTGTTTGTCCTCCCCCCTCTCTAACAAATGTTGCATAAAAAGACTTTGTGGGCATCTGATGGCACCATTATATTCTTAGAATTTCAGCAATTTGTAAGATAAGATTATTACAATTAATAAATAAATCGCTCGATTGTTGGATCTACAAATAGATGTCTTATAGGAGAAACTTGTAGGTCTCATATCACCCGATTGGAATCTGATGATTTTGATTTTGTGAATGAGAAATAGTAGATGTTAAAATCATAGAAAACATTCATGCTTTTGATGTTGTGTAATTGAAACCTTATAACATTGTTCATAAGTTATTTTGTTATTGTCTTCGTTTTATTGTTTTGAATCATTGATTCCATTATTATGCATAATTTGAGCACGTATGCATGCATGAGTATGATTGTATGAATGAATTTTACCACCATACCACTACTGATTTTAGTTTAAAAAATAATAAATTGTTACCAGTATTGGATCTATTTAGATTGTATATGTCTGTGACAAAGAATAAAACTTGTGTAATAGGTTGTGATCGAGTTTGATTGACACTAAATGCCTTGGGTCAAATAGATAATCTGTTACGTTGTTCGGGAATTTATGCAGATGAACTCAATACCTCTTCTAGTCTTCATACAAAAACAATTAAAATAATGACTAAACGTTGCAAACCTTGATTTTCAAGAATGTGAAGTGGTTATTTTAGATAGTGACTAACATATGTTTTAAAACATACAAAACTCACTTGTCACCAATCATTTTAAATTTAGATTACGTATGAATAAGCTCTATAAAAAGTTAAAAAAGATGTCTCGATTTACTTTAATATTTCTATTATTTATTCTACATAAATACTAAAAAAAAGATTATTATCACCAACATCTGAAGCAAGCTCAATGGTAATTAGCTATATGCACATCCATTTCACAACCGGTCTTTGAATACAAAAGGAAGTCAATAGAAACAAATTATCAAACATTTATATTGTTTTTAGCAAACATTTGTCTCTTTCAACGAACAATCTTTGAGCCCCAACAGTTAGTTAAGGTCATTCAAGGGGAGGTGGAGGATTATTATTTCAAAGTTTTGTGATGCTAATGACAGATAAGCTTACATAGTGGAGCATATGACATAGGAAACACATGTCGCATATTACACTCAATGAGAAAGCGGCCGCTTCATCTTCCAGCATTTATGAGGAGCCAACGACAATCAAAGATGAAACAGGTAAACGAGAAAATGTGTGTGCGCATTGTATAAGATTTCTACTTTTGTGGAAAATTTTGCTAAAATGGTATATCATGCCATATTGCATATTTAGGGCTTTTTGAGTGTACAATGTTGTAAGTTGTATTGTTAAAGTAGGAAAGCAATGGTTTGTGGTTTGTCGTATATAGAAAAACAAACACACTTACCTCACGTATAAAAATCACTATTTGTAGGACTGAAAGAAGTATGACAGTGGATGTTAGATTAAACAAGTGTTACGATATCAAGAACAATATAGGACAAGACACGGGGACATGTGCTTCATTTGGTGATTTTACCAACATGTTTAATTAGATGTTAGTTTTAGGAGATATGGCTGCAAATATTCAGTTAATTAATGGCATATTTAATCTTATAAAACATTGTGAGATGTTGATGGTTCACGAAATTGAAACTTAAATAGTCATTGTGTATATATTTCATAAAATAGATTAAGACCGAGAGAAAAGCTTAAAAATATAAAAAGGAAACTAAATTGCTATACATTCTGGATATATAAACAAATAAGAATACCTAGTAAAATCTCACTCATAATATAAGATCATAATATAAGATCTGTAAAAAATGAGATGATGACAAACATTACATTTATCTCATGAGATAATCAATACATATGAGCTATGAATGTATAAAAATGTTAAATTGATTATAAATAAAGAAAACACCTTAAAGATTTAAAGTTGATACACTATCAAATAATAGAAAGAAAAATCAAAGCCTCATAATTATGCTAACTTCAATATATCACTTTAGTGCAATTGTGTGATATCATCGATCTTGAGATGTGTGGATGTGATTAACAAAATATGAATTCTTGGATTCTTTCAAAACTTTATGATTTTATGGCTGATAAACAAGTGTGGCATATGTTTACGACGAATTAATTTCTTATATGTTACAACTTACACATGTGGTCCATTTCACCTTGTTTTGAGGCGCCATTTAAGCTTTCAACTCACATACATATATCTCCATTGCAAAACAACAATATAAACTTTTGTTTTCTTTAGCACAACAAATACATTTTGTTTTTATCTTTTGTTTTCATGTGAAGAAAAAAGGAGAAGACTCTGAAGAGTATGGTCTAAGTGCTTGAAAATTGTGTACAAAAATTTATGGTGTTTGGTTATTCAAATCGATAATTAAAACTAACCAATGATCCCTAGCCCAAGTGTTTGGATTCAAGTATCACTTTAAGTAAAATGTTTAAGGTTGAGCCAGATGGGTTTTTTTTCTAGTTATGGATTTCCTCCTGAGGGGTTGGGGGTGCGGTCGCGACTAGAAAACAAATAAATGGACTACATTAAGATAACACATATCTTTCGAAGCAGGGTCACACATTTTCTGTTAAAAAATCAAAATTAACATATGTTTACTTTCCTCATTAATTATATTAATATTTTTTAAACCCAATAATAATAGCATAAGTGCTGAAATAGCTACGTTGCATTTTTATTTTTAAGACCGATACACTGTACAGTATATTTGTCACCAATATCCCATTTCTCTTTTTGAAAATTAACAACAAACTAGTACTAAGCCCCCGCCCCGCGTTGCAACGAGGCGCAAGATCATTCAAAGTAGCATTAATGACACATCACCGTTAATGTCCACTAACATTAAAAAACTCTTATTAAAAAAGAAACAAAAAACAAAAAAAAAAATAAACTGAACGAAAAGTAGAGTGAAAAATGTTGAACCACGCAGACGAACGTAAAACATCTAAAACAATAAGTAAATCGATCAAATACGAGCACCTTGTGACGGGGCCGTTAAACGGAAAAAAATAAGCATAAAAACATTGAACCATACACGCACGTTGCAGCGTGTTAACTCGTAAAATTTAGACTAAAACATAAAATGAAAGAAATTTAAAATATGAAAAGTATAGAGAATAAAATTGAAAGTAAAGAAAATATTAGGACTAAATTGTAAAATACATAAAAGTATTAAGTTAAAATAAAAGTATTGATATAAAACTCATGATACATAACCAAATTAATAATTACTATACATATAATAATCAAATAATTCATGAACATTTCGTGGCCTAACGGCCTTTGAGCACAAGATGGCCAAATGACAAGGCAGGTGCCCACGTATCATAGTATTATGGTTGTATTTCTTGAAAACAAACCTAAACTACTTTTAAATTGGACCATCTAACTAATCCTATCAAGTATCTGAGTTTACCTTAAATTTTTGACTCTTACACTATTATACTATTTCCCTATTTTTACAATCAAGAATTAAAATAAAAGATTTAATATAAGTGTATTCCAAAAAGACAACTCTTTTATGTTATTTTAGTATTAAGCTTAGTATCATAATTGAATAAATGATTATAATATCCTTAAACTGTAAAAGACATATTCAGACTATCATACATTAAGTCTTACAAAGTTTTATTATATAATCAGTCATACAACACATATCTAAGTGTTAGAAAGAACAGGGATAGTTGCATGTTTGCATGAAGCTTGTTATTTATAATCATAAAACCTATTATCAGTAAACTCATGCAATCAATAATTACACATTAAATATGAAAAATGTTAATAATTGTTGTTTAAGGGTTCAAGATTGACATTCTATGTGTTCATAGGCAAAATGAGTAAAAATGGGAAATTTAACATGCATGTCAAAAGTATGTCACATGTAAATATAGGTCAATGGTAGGGATCTTATGGCCAAAAACAGTATTTTCACGGCCGGATCGGACCGGCCGGTCGGACCGGAGATCGGCTTGGTGGCCGGTCCGGTCGTGTACGAATCGTTTTGTGGGG
>BJCN01126760.1:0-13754 GCA_018326445.1 Flaveria brownii
ATAAGTATGTTTCAGTGATATCGATTAGCATATTTTAAATCTATGCTAAACAATGCTAACAACTCTCACAAATACAAATAAAACAATAGAACGTTAAAATACAATTACTTCAAGTTATTTGTATAATTCATTAAATATTATAAGTTACAATATGTTACACAAAAGCAAGTATGAAAAACGTAACCCATCAAATAGTACAATGAGAAGTTTTGTACTAAGAACTACTATATGCTACACGTCATCAACCAACCCGAGAACTAAATTATTTACACCATTTATTTTAAGGTTCCAATCAATACCGTCATCTCAACCATTGATGTACACCATATGGGCGCATTTCACGATTATGTATTGTTACTAGATAACATAAAACAAACAACAAGACAACCAACTCGGATTACATTTGATCGAGTAGATGATGTTTTGCCTTGACATAGTTAAGCTCGTTGCACTACTCGTTGGAATTGACACAAATACTATACTTTAAAAGCTAATGGTGTATTAAAATTAGTAATCTTCATAAGTGCAGTGTATATGAAGGCGTATAGTAATTTAGAAGGAAAACATGCTTCAAGAGCGGACAACATTTCGGAAGCGCACAATACATCAGCAGTTGACTGTGTTTTCAGCAGTTAGAGCGTTTGAAATCTCTGTTTTTCAACAGTAAATTAACTTAATTAAAAAATTATAATATATTGGATAGCTTTAGCCTCTAATATCCCAACACGACTCATCCTTCTACATTGTAAATCAAGAAATAAAGGTAAAAAACAAAAACAATAAAAGTAAAATAAAAGTACTTCGGTTTTGAAAGGTTACAAAGTAATTGATTATCTTATTTGTTACTAAATCAATATGTATTACCTACATTATTAACCCAAAACATGACCCAAACACGTAACGATTTTAAATTGAAATGAGTCAAGCTAACACGTTTATCTTAACAAGTTTAAACTGGGGGCTCGAGCTCGACTATTTATTAATGAGCGGGGCCAACTTGCAAGCCAGCTTGTTTATTGTTTTTGTAGTTGTTTTTTACCCATATTCTTATATACACAAATACATTTTTTTAAAGTATTTATGTATTTTAACTTGCACAAGGAACGATAAGAGATTGATGTTTTAAAAAAATATTTATGTATTTTAACTTGCATAAGGAACGATAAGAGATTGATGTTTTAAAAAAATATAATCGTATTTTATATTTTTATACTTATTTTTTCAATATAAAATATCAAAATGATCATAAGTATACGGTTACTTAAATAATATGTCTTCTTTTCGGTTTGTAATTTAGATTATAATTTATATTTAATTTAAATGAGTTAACGAACAAGTCAAAGACCTAGCCAACGAACGAACTATAAACCGAGCTAACCTTCCAAACAAGTTAAGCCAGCTCGGCACATTTACGACTAAGCGACTGTTTGACAATGTCTGAATGATTAAGTACTGAACCAATAAGAGGTCTGAACCAATTTCGTGCTGAACCATTAAGAGGTCTGAACAATTAAGAGCTAGCATATCATTTAACTATTTAAATACAAATGTCTGACAAATTCAGATAAAAATATCTTAATCATTCAACATTATACATCTTCACTATTCAACATTAGTATAATGCTTAACCATTCAGATGCAGATGTCTAAACCATTCAAACATTTGCTCGTGAAACAAACAGTCTAAACCATTAAATGTTAAATCATTTAACTATTAAAAGACTGATTTAAAAACTGCCAAACAACACCTAAACCAATTTGAAGCGAGCGAGCTTCAAACGATTCAAGAGTTTAACAAAACCAAAAACACAAATAAATACATGATTCAATTCAGGGTCACCAACTACTAACTATTGCCAACTTTTTGAGAACATATTGGCATACTTTCTCATAGAATAATAATAACTGGGGACCATCAGGAACTCTAGAACTCCATTGTAGCCGCATTCTTTACAAACAGATAGACCACTTGATCTGACCTCATTCCCACATGGCTCAAAATCGACTCAAAGATTTTGGCTATCACTAAAGGCAAAAGGGTGACCACTGGAATCAAGTACACAATGAAAAAAACCCTGAATTTATTCATTTTCCGTTTTCAGTCTACTTCACAATTACTAAAAATAGTGTAGGAACCCCAAATTACACACACTTTGGGCAACAGAGAGATTCAAGAATGCCTCTCGACTTCAAGGATCTTCAAGAGAAATTATCGACTGGTGTTAGACCATGGCAACGCTCCTTCGAATTTTGGGTTCGAGCTGTTGATATCTACACTGGTTATAAGGTAAAACGAACTCCAACAGTTAATTGTAAGTAAATAATATGGTGATTCTTGATACAATTCTGGGCTTATATTGGTTTCTTGATTTGTGTGTGTGGAAGAATTGTGTTTTTTTGGTCATTATTGCTCCAGTTTGAAGTTTTTTTGGTTTCTTGATGTTAAATTTACCCTGTGTGTTGGTGAATTGTGTTTTGTTGCTCAATTTGAAGCTTTTTTGGTTCTTGATGTTAGTTTTGTCGCCCAATTTGTAGTTTTTATGGTTTCTTGATGTTATTTTTACTGTGCGTGTTGGTGAATTGTGTTTTCTTGGCCATTTAACAAAATGTTTTCTTGGGTTATTGATGATATTTTAAGTAGGTGTATAGTGCTTTCCTGACCTTTTTTTCTAATCACAATTTGAGTTTATTGGGTTTTTGATATTTCACTCTGTGGGTGCTTTGTGTTTTCTTGGCCATTGTTATCTCAATTTGAAAACTTCTTGGTTTCTTGATGTTAATTTTGTAGGTGCATGATGTGTTATTGGCCATTGTTATCTCAATTTGGAACTTTTCGTGGTTTCTTGATGTTATGTTTTAGTATGTGTACTGGGTTTTCTTGACCATTCTTGCCCCAATTTGATGCTTTTTTGATGTTTTATATGTGTGAGTGAATTGAAGTCCTCCTGATTTCTTAGACTTTATCTTCTGGTGGGTATGTGTTTGGGTTTGCTTGTTTTAGATAGACACCGGAAGTGTTGGATGAAAACTGTGTTTATGCTTAATCGCTTATTTTAAGGTGAAATAAGTTGTTTCTAGTAAAGGGTTTAGAATTCTGATTATCTTGGTGGATTCAATGTGACAAGCTTATCCTTCACGTAAAAATGAGATGCTTTCAAAAAGCTCATTATCTACTATGAACATAAGCATACGTCTTTTAAATAAGCAATCGCAAACACCCAAGGATTGTGTTTTCTTTGCCATTGTTGTCCCAATTGATGTTTTCTTGGTTTCTAAATGTTCTCCTTTTGTGGGTGTGTTATTTTTTAGGCGTTTCAAGTTCGAGTTAGTGTTGAGAAGGATGAGAAAAAGGCAGAAGCAATGTGGGAAAGACAACATGAACATGCAGCTGACAAAGTTTATTCCATGTGCTCAGACATGGGTGGCTTCTTTCTCAAGGTTGGTGTCTAATTAAAGACTTTGAATCCTTGTATAGTGGGTATTGTTTTTATGCTTTTTTTTATGGATTCTTAAGGTGTCATTCAATTTGGAGTTTACAGTTTTAGTTGCATGATGAATTGAGTTGGGTAAATGGTAAGTTTTTAGGAAACCTAAAGTAACTTTACAATTATTTTAATGATAATTTCATAATTTGTTTGTATGTGCTCTTTCAAAGTGATTATTGTGATTGATTTTAGATTAAAATAAATTAATTAGCTAACTAAAGCTCGAGATAGTTAGTTGATTTTACATTTATCTAAGCAGTCATTTTTCTTTCTATAGTTTCATACATGTTTATCAAAATGTGATTAATTTGAGTTTTAATTAATCATAAAGTCATAATTATTCATGGTGCACACGGATTATGTGGGGAGTTGATTGTAGATTTATAGTCCTTATCAGTACTAGAGGTGGCAATTTATTAATGTTTGGTTTGGGTTAATTTATATCTCTAACGGATGAAATAAAAAAATAGCTAAAATGGAAACCGCAAGCAAAAGTAACATAAAATGTATTTTAATGCATACAGCCTCCTAGATTGTTTTACTATCGATAATATTATTATTGAAACAATATTCTTTAGGGGTGACAATAGTGTAGGTTGGTGGGCCGGTTGAATTGCTGAACACTAAAATGCCCCATCTATTTATTTTTGACAAAGACATCAAACCCTAACCGGATCACACATAAAACCATATAACCAGAACATGACCCATTTGACTTGTTTACCTAAACTTGTGAAAGTTGGAAACAGATTATAATAAAGTTGCGAAGGGGCTAAATGATTTGGCGGGTTGAACACCTAAATTATACATACTTAAATATTTGCAATTTAAACAATAGTATAGTTTGAAGATAATCAGTTTATTAAATATGTTGGACAGGTTAAGCCAAAACACAACAAATAGGTTATCATATTATTTAACTTCTGATTACCTTAAAAGATTAATCTTTTACAAACAAACAAACATACCCAGTATGTCCCAGTGGAAGTAGGGTCTGGGAGGGGTAGGTGGTGGTCAGTCTTTTCTCTATCTTGGGAGACAGAGAGACCGCTTCCAAAGAGACCCCCGACTCGACGTCGATAACAACCAAATTGTAGTGTATATATCATATAAGCGTACATCACATAAAAATATATATATATTTTTAATTTTTTTATGCATATGCATATTCATAAGCAAAATAATCAGATTATATTGCATACATCACACATCACATAAGCACTGACATACGCATAACAATCAGAATATAATGTATACCTCACATAAGCAATTAAGCATACATCACAAAAGCAAACACACTTTAATCTTTTGTGGACAAAAAGTATTATTACAGAAGCTTATCCAAATCCCGCTTGTATTAAAAAAGTACTCAGTTTACCGGTCCACCCACTTTGCCCTCACTGCATATTGGAATAATTTAGTATTTGTTATCTTATAAACACACTCTTCATCCTTCTTCAATCTAAATTTGTTAGATTGCTCAAATTCTCGGGAAGCCTGATTTAGCACCAGCTGCATGGGTAAGGCGGTTAGTTACTCTATGTGATCAAGCTCCTGCAACCCCATCAAACATGGTTCGACTTGTTCTTGAGAAAGAATTGTGTAAAAATGTGGATGAAATGTTTGAAAGATTCGAATGGGATCCAATTGGCTCCGCTTCAATTGCTCAGGTAATTCATTACACAAGAAAAAAATAAATAAATAAATAAACATTAAATGTTGGTGATTTAAATGTTTATTTTTATTTTTTTGCTATTGTCTAAGCATGCTAAAATATGTTAATTTGATGTTTTTTTAACAAGATTTTACAAGTACTTATTTGAATTTTATCTATCATGGTTGTGTTTACTTACACAATTCTAAAAATAAATTTAGGTTCATCGAGCTAGGCTAAAGGGTGATAAAAGCGATGTTGTTGTCAAGGTAAGTTCTCTTTCTCTCTCTTTGAGGGGAGGGTTGTTATTGAAGTGGATAATGTATACGGAGGACACATAACTATTGAACTATTTTATCGGACACCCAAGTATGCATTCAGCTTTGTTTGGACTAAATCCAGCAGAAAAAGCATATTAAATGACGAATATAACCTTAAAGCCTTTGAATAAACAATAATATCCACCTTAAACCGTCACAACTCACAAGATTTAAGAATAAATTCGTCATTTAATGTCTTTTTTTGTCACGTTCATGCTTAGGTGGCCTATAAAGAAGTTTTAATTTTTTGGATGGCCTTTATGTAAAAAGTTGAATAGTTGGGTGGCCTAATACATTGGAACAACCAATCAAATACTTCTTTTAAAATGGGGCAGTATGGGCTGTTTGGGAGGGCTGGACAATGGGTTTAAGGCAAAACAGGTTAATTTCATGTGGGTCAAATGGATTGTTAAAATATTCCAAATTGATCTGTTCAAGTAAATGGGTTGAAATTGTCACCTGTAGTCTTTTTGTTCATGACTATTTCCCTTGTAGTTATATTATTCATATTTTTAGGTACAACATCCTGGTGTTCAAGATTTAATGATGACAGATCTTCGGAATTTGAAAGCATTTGCATTATTTGTACAAAAGACAGATGTCAAATTCGATTTCTTCTCAGTGTGTAAAGAAATGGAGAAACAGGTGACTTCAAAAAATACAATCAAAATAAGATAATTAGTAATTACTTGGTTTAAGTTAGGGTTAGCTACGTAATTTAAATAAGCCCGGTTTTCATGCCACAATTTCTTATGTTTTTCTTCAAATATGATAATTTCGGCCTGTATTTGGATGTTTATAATGCAGTATGCTAATCTTGATCTTGGTCATGTCATTCAAGATAGGGTATGAATTCGATTTTACAAGAGAAGCTGATGCCATGGATAGAATTAGAACTTTTCTACATAAAGTTAACCGAAAGGCTCCTGTTAAAGTGCCACGTGTTATAAAGAATGCAGTCACCAGGTGAGTCCTGTTAGTTTTAACGTTTCAGGTCAAACCTCCTCACTTTTGAAGTCAAACATGTGGCTTTCTAGTTTTAGAATCTTGTCTTTGTAACATTGTGGAAATGATGCAAGCGAAAAGACCCTTGATGGTTTGATAGTAGCATTTGACCGCGTGCCATATGACTAAAACCCTCATCAACTGTCAAATGTCAAAAATACCTGTCAACTATACTGTTTCGGTTTTCTGATATTCTTTAAACTGCATAGGAGGGTGTTGGTGATGGAATACATAGATGGTGTCCCGATTCTGAATCTTGGAGATGAAATTAAGAAAAGAGGGATAAATCCCGATGGTAAGATGGCAGCAGCAGCAAAGCAGTAAGCCCCGCAGAACTCAGAGAGTATGAAAGTTTCATTTGCCACTTTATATTTAAATGATAAGGCAGATTCTCCAAATGAAATTATATACATGTTTCATAATGAAACAAAGGATAATTTTCAAGATTCATTTATGTGAAGTATTATTTTTTTGGGCTTTTGCTTAGATTTGCTTATTTTTGTCTTGGAATTGATTATCTGAAATGGCAATTATTAGTTTCTAATGTTTGGATAAACATATTCTTTTTTTGATTATATGACTATTTGGCCCCAAATATTGAGTTTTATACAACCTACAACAGCAACAAAAATGATTATTGGATATACTAAGTTTACTTATTTATCCTTTTTAAGCGTAATTTGAAAGACTTGTATTTCCAATTTATTTACAACCGTCTCTACTTTCTTTTTTTTTCACGAAATATCATTTTTGTGATTTTTATCTGTATATTTCTTAAATAATCAGAATTTGCTAAAAATTCAAATATATGATTAGGGCATTATTACAGCTTTAAACAGAAGAAGCACATTCAAACACTATTTTCTATGCCAATTCTGTTACATGCAATTATCTTATTCTCATTATTTAATTTTATATAAGCAGATTCAAAACCACCTCTAAACTCCCTTTTCATCATGGTTGCAAGCAGATTGTTGAATCACACAAAAACAATTTCAGTGTGATTATTATTGATTTAATAATTAATAGTGGCACGTGTGTAAACTAGTCGTTAAGGGCCACCTTCGTTTACTTTCACATAATTTGAGCTAGCACCGTTTTCGTATGCAGGAACATTTTAAAAAGTCTGACTCTTGCATATGGACAGATGATACTCAAGAGTGGATTCTTTCATGCAGATCCCCACCCTGGAAATATTCTCATTTGTAAAGGCTCAGAGGTAAACACACAACTGATTGTATTTTTTTAATGTTTATATTTTGATGTTTTATATATTTCTTTTATATAAAATGTCATGCCAAAAGTTGTAACCCAAAAATTATTTTCAGAAAACAATTGCTAAATATAAACATTTGTTTGCAACATATTTGGACTACTAAGTAAAATAGACTAATGATAGTATTTCCATAATAAAATATTAACAGTGCAATTCTATAAATAGCCAAACTTTCCCCTTAATACTTTGTAGGTTGCATTGCTTGATTATGGACAAGTGAAAGATCTTCCGAACACTTTGAGGCTCGGTTATGCCAATCTGGTTCTTGCTATCGCTGATAATGATCACGCAAGGGCAACAGAGGGATTCCGGTAAATATTTTTATACAAACTCAATAAATTTCGCGTAAAATTGTTATAAAGATGTTATTATTTATTTAATTCATGAAATGATGCTTGTAATTTTTTCAGGGAACTTGGTATAGACACCTTAAGCTTGTGTTCTGATGAACAGGCAGAACTGTTTAAGCTGGCTCAGGTAATGTTTGATACAAAGCTGCCACCGGGCGTCAAGGTGTTGCAGCCGTTTTCAGAAGACTCATCAATAAAGAAAGTGGCAGTTCAGGTATGCATTTTAGTCAAAGTGGTATATTTGATCCATTTATTTTTGGATGGGTCGATTTGGGTTGTTTTCTTTTACTCAAACGGGTCAAAACCTTTCCTCTATCCCGAAGGATAAAGAGGTTGTCCCGTTGAGACCCCAGCTCCAAAAAAACATCGATTGATATGTCGGGTCTAGTATGCTTTGCCAACTCTAGGGATCAACTCTAGAATTTATCTTCGAATAATATTTGTGTTGAATAGATGATGCTGCATGCTTTGCATTTTTCGCGCTCATGTGATGTTAAAAAAATATCCTAAAATACGATTTCTTGGTAGGCATTCCCGGAGGAGCTTTTTTCTGTTCTTCGTACCGTGCAGTTGTTGAGAGGGCTTAGTGTGGGTTTAGGAATCAATTACTCGTGTGCCGAGCAATGGAGACCAATTGCTGAAGAAGCTTTAGTTCTTGCTGGCAGACTAAAAGGTGACTCATCTCGATAAGTTATGAGGACCTACAATCACACTAATATATCATCTTTATAAAACTTTATAGTAACTAGTGGTTAAATATAATTACAAAATTATATCCAGTAACCATAATCTGGCTTTCTAATTTTCTGTTAAATAAAATGATTTTGGAAGATTTGAATACACTTTGGACGACTTTTAACGTGTTTGACATGTTTCTTGTGTAATTATATCTTTTAACTTGACATGTTATATATATAAAACATCGGTACAGCACCTAGATCGGTCCATATCTAGGTCGGGCTGAAATTACCACATCTAATCGCGAGTTACTTGTTTCTACGTGTTTCAGTTGAGGATATGAAGACGATAAAACAAAGTAAACGAGGGTTTTTGCGAAGAATATTGTGGCGGTAAAAAGTCGGTTTTAAATGTTTATGATAGAATCCAATCATTTATTTATGAACTTGTATAAGCTCTTGTAGCTAAAATTATTTACTTTCTAATTTCAACAAGTTTAGGAGAATTTTCCATTTTGGTTTAAACGATCATGGCGTTGACGGGCCTTCATGAGCCGCAAATTTCTCTGCGGCAGTCTCTCTATCTTCTAGGATAGAAGTAAGATTTGTGTTCATTTCATCCTCCTCAGATCCGGTTTTATAAGTGAGATTTTGTTGGCACCCATGTTTACTTGATCTCATGTAGAGTTAAGTTAAACATAGCTATATTAAATATGATTAGAGAATTATTATTGAAAAATTAAATTATTAATATTATAAATAAAAAAATTAAGAGGGACTGGACATACTTTGGGTGACATAAAAGCTTATTCAAACTTAAGTAATATTTTTAAATATATGTTTTATAAATTAAAAAGAAACCTAACAATTTTTGTATAGACAAGTTAAACTACAACGATCATCATTCATGGTCTATAGGGTGGCAAAATAACCTAAAAATCCCAAGCTCAAACATTGGGATGGGAATGGAAATTGTTTGTATATGAATTTGAAAGTTTGATGAATAGTAACCTTTTATTTTTAACGGGTATATTTTTTTATGCTTATTGTACAAGCGAGAGATGTTCAAGAGAACGTAATACTTGATATTTTATGGGTGAATGGAATTTTGAAATGTGAATAATATTTGATAGTTGAGTCCCGATGAAAATTTTGATGATTTGATATGTTATTGAAAAAACACAGTCACACAATTCACAAAGCAAACAACACTTCCTAAGCTCCTTCCTCTTTGATCAATCTGATCGACATCAACTAACCCTTTTTTTGCCTTTTTTTCGTTTAAAGAAATCAACTATCAAGTACTACCGGTTAGTATATCAAATTTGCTTTGATTTATTGATTTTGTTCAACGAAATTTGATTAGATAGCATTTTACAAAAGAGCCTATTTTTTTAAATTCGATTGAGGTCCAAAAAAACGTTATGCCTGTCCCGTTGGTGTTTGCAGTTTTTCTGAAGTGTTTATGTAGTTACAAAACGGTCTTGTGTTCTACTGCCATGTGGTTGCATTATGATGCTTCCAATTTCGTATGCTCCGTATTTGTCCAACGATGTTTTATGTAGTTAAAATACAAGCCATATGGTAGCATGATGAAGTCATTAGAAATAAAAAAATATTAAAATTTTAGAGTTGTTGTTAGAAAAGTTTATGAATAATTTTTATATTTCTAGTTGGTTTTTAAAGTGCATTTAAGATAGAAATAAGAGTAATGTACATCCCAATAGTTAACTTTTTCTTGAACGGCGTTTAGAATACTCCTAATAACCGAGCGAGTCTTTCTCAGATGAGATTTCATCCGTTTATATTGATTTTGATGCTTCAGATCTGACTCATATAAGAACACAATCAATGAGAAAACTCACCAACGTCAAAAAATCTCATTGAGTCAGGTTTTGAGCTTGAGACCTATTAGATATCAAACTCTAACAATTACTCTCATATCATTAAACCAGAAAACCAATGGTCCTAATAGTTAACTTTTACCCACAAAAGACCACAAAAGGTTATACTTAATACATACGGGGATACTCTCCAACCTAATGGATAATGTGTAATGGGTATTTGACAAGTATGAAATATTATTCGATAATCAGGTATTAGACTGAAATTTACCAAATCACATGTCTCACACATGGCCCGTTACCGGATAGAGTCACGTGTGGAAGCACAAAATTCCAACTTACAAAATTCACTATCAGCATAAACATCTATTATTGCCGTTTTCTTATAGTTTAACCAACTAAATACTCACCGATAGAAAATAAATTTGTAAAAACAATCTATTGACTCATAAACGGTCCATTGAATGTAGGTAATGTAGCCCATAACGGTTTTGTTGGTTAAAGTTCTCTCCTAAAAACAGGAGCACGTGAGCTTCTATACGCAACATGTAACCCATTATTCACTTAATGCAATGCATTTGTATGTAAGCACACAAAATTGTTATTATTATTTTACTACCTAAAACAGTGGCACGTGAGTTTGTGGATTCACCACATGCCCCATGTTCTTGGCTCATTCTCACTTTGGGGGCAACTTTCTTGTTTTCGTAAATTATTCATTGAATATAATGAAGATACTTTGTTCAAGGAAAATGAAGTAAAATGTATTTTGATATTGTACTTTGTACATATCTTGTGGTGCTTTTTTCTGTTTATGATTAATGTATATAAATTAGTGTTTAGAGTGTTAGTAAGTTTAATGTTTTTCAAGTCGTTTTCGTTAATTGAGGTTTATTTAGAATAAAGAATAAGAATCACGTAGATAGAACTGTAGGGGTGTTAGAAATTATTCGAATCCGAAACCGAATCCAAAATATCCGAAAATCCGAATCCGAAGTATCCGAAATTTCAGACTCGGATTCGGATAGTGATTTTGAGGATTTTTGGATATTCGGATATTCGAATTATCCGAAATATTTTTCTAAAATTACTAAATAATAAATATTAATTAGAAATTTTGGATATTTCGGATATTTTTATAACAAAATATCAGATAATACATATTTTTTTAGAATTCAGATATCTAATTCGAATGCGAAATTTCGAATATCCGAAATTTTTGTATCCGAAATTTCGGATACGGATCCAGATAATAAAATCCACTATTTAAAGTTTTTGAATATACGATTTTAAACACCCGCATATACAAGTTATGATGGGTAGGGTACACAATCATTCAAGGGTATTCTTATTTCATGCATCAATAAACCCAGGGGCTCAAGGGGTTTCCGCCCAGTGGGGCTCAATGGACAGAGCCTCTAGTGGGGTCTTGCTGCCAATCATGGTTTTGAAAATCGGACCGGACCGACCGGTCCGACCGGTTCGACCGGGAACCGGACTCCAATCCGGTCCGGTTCGGTGCTTAAAACCGGTTTAACAGTGAACCGGTGGTCAGACCGGTTGAACCGGTCGAACCGGCGGTCGGACCGGTTGAACCGACTTTTTTATAAAAATTTTTATTTTTTGTAATTTTTACATATATTTATAAAAAATAATTATAATTTTATCCGGTTCTTATATACGGTCCGACCGGTTGAACCGGTCCGACCAGTGAACCGGTAAGGCGTCCGGTTCACTGTCCGGTCCGGTTTTAAAAACATTGCTGCCAATCAACAACTGGCGCCTACCGATGGAAAATTTTTCTTTTACCTTGTTGAAAAGTCATTGGAAGTTTTGTATTTGTATGATTGGTGAAAAATTACATGAAACTGGCCCACCAATATTTATAAATTAATTATCAGTGGTAATCGTGATCGTTAAACTTGGCCCAAGAGTGGTAACCGTGATCATCGGCAACTTGATCCATCGGTTGCAATTGTGAACAACGAGAAAGAGCAAGATCAATTGGTATTAACAGTAATTAGGCATGCTAATCAGACAAAGCGACCATTAGTAGTAACTAAGATCAATATATTTGAATGAAGTCTTGCTATGGGTTCATGATTTGATACACATGAACAATTATAGAATCGGTCGTTTGACTGATTCACTGGTTGGATCATTTAATATTATAATCATTTTAAAGTGGTAAACATATAAAACACATAAAATAAATCCAGACGAACTAAAATTATATTTATAAATGGTTATATTTGAATTATGGCAAGAAGGTGTATCTGCAATGTGGTGGGGAAACATAATATGTAAGTTTTATTCTGTAAATTAAAAAAAAAAACTAGAAAATAGCATACTCAAATTAAAAATAATAAAATATTTGTTTTTATGTTATTGTTTTTTTAATATTAACATGTGATATAATTAGATCCATTTATAAATCGCGAGGGGGAGTTTATTAAAAGTAAACAATTATAATAACATGATTGGCATGCATTTACAAGATACTTAAGATAGTTAAATTCTTTTAGATAATTTTTCCCCTTTAAACTCTTAACAATTAATATAAAAAAATCACGTCTTTTTTATATGTATTATAATTATAATAATATAGTGTAGATTATACTAATAAAAAAACTTAGAGCATCAACAATGGAAAGAGTTGATGAACCCCTTCACATCATCATGCATTAAACACACCCTAAAAACGACCGCATTCCCTCTTTAAATATGAATTGTAAACATGACTGTGACAACCCGAAAAAATTATTTTTTTTTCTTTGTTATTATTTTATTTTTATTTTTATCATTTATTTATAATGATTTTAAGAATTTACAATTCATTTTATATACATATATATATATATATATATGTATATATATTCTCATTTATTATTTAATGATAATAATAGGAATAATGGGAATAATAATAACAATAATAATATTATTATTATTATTAATAATGATAATAGTAATAATATTAATAATAATAATAATTTCTAAAATTTATTAAATTAATTTATAAAGTCCAGGGGTGGTTTTTGTAAATTTTAAAACTTAGTTTAGAAACTTGAATTACAAAATGAAAACATTTCAAAACTCAGGGGCCATTGTGTAAATGTTTAAAAAAAAACCCAACCCCCGCCCGG
>BJCN01126840.1:0-17355 GCA_018326445.1 Flaveria brownii
GTTGTTAATTACCAACTTTTGTAATGGATTTCGCTTTTAATGGACTTGTAAACTTTGTTGGTATTTAATGAATTTCGCTTTTAACGTTATTCTACAATTTGTTTTAGAAAACAACAAGTAAATTTATTAAAAATAAAAAAAAATTAAAAAATGCAGCTAATTTTATGACGTGCATTGCGCGTCATCTTTTGTACGTCATAAAAATTTCATAGATGACACGCGCATGTGCGTCATCTATTCATTTATGACTACCCCTTCCTTGACACGCATTTGCGCGTCATCTGACCCCCAAGATGACGCGCAATGCGCGTCATCTTTTGCGATTTTTCTAGTAGTGTTCGTTAGGCGTAGTTGATTTAATTTTCATATTAATTCTAAATTGATTAGACACACATACATTTAATTTCTACAAGGCAATCATGACGTGTCCACCCCCATTCCATGCGTATTTGTGATACTACTTTATATAGCGCAAACCAACTTATTACAAAATATTTATATTTTTTTAACTAGCATCCGACTATCTAACCTTTCATTTGACAATCCTATTGATCCCATGGATTCTAGTTTAGTATATGTAAGTTCGTATTAGCACTTAACCCTCTTAAACCAATCACTAAGCACTAACATCTAATTATGGCCAAATCTTTGCTCTTATACTAACTCGTCACATCCTAAAACCTTGGGGTGTGATGTGAGTTGGATTTACGCATTACACAACGGAAGCCTTACAAGTAATAAATCGATGAGTCAAAACTTAAACTCAAACCCAACTTTATCATTTACTAAATTGTTAATCACAAGTAAAATAAAAAAGAATTCCCTTCTTTTTTTATTAGAATTGATCAGAGATATCCAGATCCCTTTCTATTTTGTTCACCATGAAGTATGTGCTTAAAACATCAACGTTCGATTGTGAGACCATAGTTCAAATTCAAAGCTCTTCAAAATCATACATCTTGTCATAACAAAAGACACACCTCATAACACATTATTGAATAATAGTGAAAACATTAAACATCTACAAAACATCCATAACTTTTTATCAAGTCATTCATAGCAATCCATTAAACCAATACAAACATAAACAAATCATCATACACATTTATAACATTTGTCATTTTTCTTGACCCCATGGTGCATTTCATGGCAACAAAACAAAACGTGAACTTTGCCTCTAGTCTCTGTAAACCAAGGGATCGTTAAGGTCATATGTACCTCAAATCTCATCAACATATTGCCAGTTACCAACAAAACAAAGGGTCTAGCATTGCTAAAATGCGACCCTTATATGGTATCGACCAATCTTAAAAACATTTAATAAAACTATACGCCTTAAACCATTTACCATGAACTCATTGATACTCTCATGCTCAGGTATGGGTCAACCTTTTAAATAATCATTGTATATTGTGGTTAAACATGAGAGATTAATGTCGGTTATTGTCGAATTCATAACGCCAATTCTAAAACCATTTTTGTTGTTGAATTTCCACCAATATAATATTTTATTTCTAGCAACTGTTATTATTATTATTATTTCATTAAAATTTAGTAGTTTATCCAATACGTGCTTTCTAAGGATTTTAGGGCTCTAAATTAGAAATTAAATGTCTTTCTTTGACTAATGATACTTAGCTCAAATGGTTAAGTTGATTTATCTAAGATAAGTAAAATTGGGTAGTTCTTGAAACACAGGTACCAGAGATAACAGATTCTAACTAACTTTGAAAGTGGAAAATATTATTGAAAAATGAATACTCAAAAATACATCATCCGTAAGACTTTATACGCAAACACAATTACACAATTAGTCCCTCAGGTTTATGAAATTACAACTAATACCCTCCAACATACCCCCCCCCCTAATTCCAAAAATCTTTACTCAAGTCTTCAACTCCCAACAAAAATCTCATCTCACCAAACTTAACTCTAGCCAATGCCTTTGTCAAAACATCTGCACGTTGCATATCTCCACTTATAAAATCAACTTGAATTTGACCTCTTTCTATACACTCTCTAATAAAGTGATATCGAGTGGTAATATGCTTGCTTCGACCATGAAGAACAGGGTTTTTCATCAACTGAATTGCAGACTTATTATCCACGAACAAAGTAACTGCGCCTAACTTTTCTCCTGTAATTTCTTCTAGTACTCCTTGAAGCCACAAAGCTTGACAAGCTGCTGAGGTAGCAGCCATAAACTCAGCTTCACATGAAGACAAAGCCACAGTTGCTTGCTTCTGCGAATGCGACGAAACTACCGAACCATTATAAAAGAATACATTCCCTGAAGTACTTCTACCATCATCACTATCAGTTAAATGATTGTTGTCACTATAACCAACCAATCTTCCTCCTTCCAACTTCTTATACCTCAACCCAAAGTGAATAGTTCCTTTCACATACCTGACCAAATGTTTCACAGCCTTTAAATGTTCAACTTTAGGGGACTGTATGAATCGACTTACATACCCAACAGCAAACACCAAGTCTGGTCTTGTCTGAGTCAAATATCTTAATGATCCTACCAACCTCCTATACTCAGTCTGATTCACATCTTCACCTCCCTTATCCTTGAACAACTTTAAACCAGGTTCCATAGGAGTCTTTGTCTCATTGCACCCTTCTAATCCTGCCATCTTCACTAGCTTCTTTGCATAAGCTGACTGTTTAATCAATATGCTATCTCCTACCTGAGCAACCTCAATCCCAAGATAATAGCACAATACACCCAGATCTGTCATCTCAAATTTCAATTGCATCTGCAACTTGAATTCCATCACCTCATGTTCATTGTTACCAGTTACAAGCAAATCATCTACATAAACTCCCAAGATTATGACTGATCCAGACTTGACTTTAACATACACAACCTGCTCATGCTGGCACCTTTTAAACTTTAACTCTTTCAAGACTTCATATAGCCTTGTGTTCCATGCCCTTGGGGCCTGTCGTAACCTATAAAGTGTTTTGACTAGTTTGTAAACTTTATACTCAGCACCCTTTTGTTCATACCCTTCGGGTTGCTTTACAAATACACTTTCTTTAAGTTCACCATGCAAGAAAGCTACCTTGACATCTAGGTGAAACACTTTCCAGCCTTTCTTAGCAGCCAATGCCAAAATTAACCGGATTGTTTCTATCCTAGCCACAGGAGCAAAGGCTTCCTCAAAATCCACTCCTGGCTGTTACACATAACCTTTTGCAACCAACCTAGCCTTACGCTTTACAACTGCACCTGATGCATCTCTTTTCAACTTTTAAACCCACTTCAATCCAATTGGATTACACTTCAGTGGTGCATCCGTAAGAATCCATGTTTTATTTCTTTTAATAGCTTGTATTTCTTCATTCATAGCTTGTCTCCACACCTTTTCTTTTACTGCCTCTTGAAAACAAGTAGGTTTTTCATCATGTGTTAACATCAACTCTATATCTTCCATTTCTTGTTGTTGAGATGATCCATATTGGATCTACCTTCTACTACATAATCACTCGGCCTTTTTAGTACTTGAGTAACTCTGTTTGATCTTCTTAAGCTTTGTTCAGTACCTCCTACTTCAATATTCCCAGTTTCACTCTGCTCATTTGTTTGTGCAGATACCCCATCTCTCATCTCAGGCCCATTCTGACCCGGTGGAGAGAAGCTTTCAGATTGAGTGATACCTTCACTGTTCTCTCCTTCTTCTTACAGACTGAATTCAAAGAAATTGCTTGAGTTAGGCTCATAGTCTCTACCCATAACTGCACTGCAATTATATATCCTATTCTTTTTAAATTTTACATCTCTACTCACAACAACCTTGTTATGCATAGGATTATACATCTTGTGAGCTTTAGAGTCTGGTTCAATACCCAAGTATACAATAGGAGAACTCTTGTCTTCCAACTTCTGTAAGTTTGGATTAGTTATCTTCACATGACCTACACACCCAAACACCTTCAAGTGTTGTAAGTTTGGTTTTCTGCCTTTTAGAGCTTCATATGGGGTGCAATGTGGTAAAATCTTAGTATGCACTCTATTAAGTAAATAGACCCAGAGTTCTCTAGGCAACCTCATTGCTTTCATCATACTTCTGGTCATGTTCATTATAGATCTATTCCTCCTTTCCACAACTCCATTCTGCTGTGGAAAGTAAGGAGCAGTCAATAACCTACAGATCCCTTCCTTCTCACAAAACACATTAAACTCTCGTGAAGTAAACTCCCCCCCCACGATCTGACCTCAATGCTTTAAGTCTATGACCAAGTTCCTTTTCTACTTTAGACTTAAACAATTTGAAGCTCTCAAATGCTTGATCCTTTCTTTTAAGCATATAAACCCACATATATCTTGTGGATTCATCTAGTAGTAACATAAAGTATTTGTTACCAGATTGAGTAGATGAACTTATAGGTCCACACAGATCCACTGAGACTAGCTCCAATGGTTGTGAGGCTCTATAAGTGGACATTACAGGAAAGGGGTGTCTAGTTTGCTTACCCACTAGACAGGCTTCACATATTAGAGTTTGAGGAGTAGATATCATTGGTACTCCAGTTACCATCCCCTTGCTCGTAATGTGCTTTAATGATTCAAGATTGATGTGCCCAAGCCTTCCATGCCACAACCATGGCACACTTTTTGTGTTAAGGTGGAAGCACATTGGTGATCCCACTGTGAGTGTGGCTTTGTACAACCTATTTAGTGACCTTTGTACTTTTATTAACAGTCTTCCATTCCTTTCATACAACCACAGGTTCTCATCCTTCATCTTCACTTCACATTCGGATTCCGTGGCCTGTCCCAGACTTAGTATATTACTCCTTAACTGAGGGATGTAGTATACTCCTGTCAACACCTTTTGATCATTATTTTTGCACTCTAGAATCACCGAGCCTTTCCCTTTAATAGAAACTGTGGATCTATCTCCAAACTTCACTGTTCCACTGATCTTTCTATCTAGAGACGCGAATAATGACAAACTCCCAGTCATATGGTTTGATGCGCCATTGTCTAGATACCATGTCGAGTTATCATCACTATCAACTTGACACATCAGTGGAATTACCTTTTGTTCATTCAAGAACACTATCAATTTGCGTTCTTGAACTTTCATAGTCATTAGGAGGGCTGGTTCTTCATCGACTGTTTGAGTCAAGTTCACTTCCGTCTCCTTATTCTTAAGTGGACATTCGGACGCATAATGGCCATATTGATCGCACTTGAAGCACCGGATCTTGGACTTATCTTTGCTCGGACGATTTGAGGTCTTTTGATTCTTGGATGGGTTCTCTCGCTCATACTCCTTTCCTTTGGGTCGAGCTCTCCTGACTTTCCAATTATTGTTGCCTCTATCTGACCTACTCTTTGTTTTGGTGGAGTTTTCAGACTCTCTCTGACGACTCTACCACTCCGAGTACATGAGAAGCAGCTGGTCATTCTTCTGAGAGTGAGTTTTGGCCTTCAGACCAGTTCTCTCTTCAAATGCCTTCAAACGACCGATTGCTTCCGGTAAGAGTAAGGTCTCAAGATCCACAAATTGCTCAGTTGAGGCAACAATTTGAATGAATCTATCTGGTACGGCTCCAAGAAACTTACGCACCAATGCCGATTCCTTGAAAGGTTCCCCTAGGTCGCGAGCTCTTGAGTCAACTGCACTGAGTCTGGCTACAAACTCATTAATTGATTCCTCCTGCTTCATCTTTAAGCTTTCAAACTCATTCCGGAGGGTTTGCAGCCATGCCTTCTTAACTCTATCTACCCCAATATATCTGGTTTTGACCGATTCCCAAATATCCGTCGCTGATTCGCAGCTCGCGACTTGGAGTATCAGATCTTCCGGCATTGCCTGATATAGATAGGCAATTGCAGAACTGTTTTTCTTTGAATCGACATTTGTTCCTTCCGGAGGTTCAATTGCTTCCCAAAGGGAATGAACCTTGAAGATTGCTTTCATTTTCAGGGCCCAAATCGAGTAGTTGGTTGGTGTTAGCACCGGACATTGGAGTGGTATGGAGTAGTTTTCTTTGATTGTGACCAATTGTGCGTTCGGAGGGTTTGTTGCCATCGTCTTCTTCCTTCTTTGATATGTAACCCTAAACGCGGCTTTAGACTCCAGTCCTTCTCTCGATCATGAATTCACCGATCCTTCTTCCTTCGCGGTTCAGTAGAATTTTTTTGATTCAATCCTTCGAACTGAATTTCTTGATCTTCAAAGTTTTACAAAGCTCTGATACCAATTGAAACACAGGTACCAAAGATAACAGATTCTAACTAACTTTGAAAGTGGAAAATATTATTGAAAAATGAATACTCAAAAATACATCATCCGTAAGACTTTATACACAAACATAATTACACAATTAGTCCTTCGGTTTTATGGAATTACAACTAATACCTTCCAACAGTTCTTGGGTTTGAGTCTCGTTTAGAATAGAATATTCTGTATTGAGCTATGGGATTTTCCTAGTTTTCAGTTTTCTCCTAAGGGGATTAGGGTGTGGTCCTACCTGAAAAATAGATAAATGGACCTAATTAACTTAACAATATTATTCGAAGCAGAGTTATACATCTGTAGTTCAAAAAGATGCCTTTCTTTGTGGGATTGAAGTTGATTTGGATGAAATGTGATTACTTTACAGATTGAAGAACATGAAACGATCATTGGTGAAATTTCAAGATTGTTTGATGGTAGAAGCCTATGTGCGATGCAACCAATTGGGTAACCATCCCCACAAGAGAGAGTCACGTTGTTTTAAAATGATGAAGCTTTCAACAAGTCAATTTGAGAGGTAGAAAAAAGGTTTGTGTTTGGTATTTAAGATTGATCCGCTTAGATTCATTGTTCTATTTTAATCGGGCTCTATAATTTTTACTTTTTATAATATGAATGGTATTTTATTCACTACACATAAACTTAATTAAATAAATTTTTTATGTCTGTTAAGGGCAACGGCTATTCGCTTTACGGTTGAGCAAAAAAGGAAAAAAACTATAGGTGTGGTTTTAGAAAGGGAAAAATGCGTATGATAGACGTCACCGAAAATGAGTTTCTAGTGTTGACTAAGGGTGGTGGGGTGTCCATGTCATTCTCATCACACTACACCACATACCTATTAATTATATAATATCACGTCATACTATATCACACCACATCAAAATGGTGGGAACACTCACACCAAATCACACCATAATTTTAAAAATAAATAAATTAATTAATTAAACACCATCACCACCACCTTCTAGCCACCATCACCATCCTAACCACTCTCAGACACCACCATCAATCACAAAACCATCTCTTGAAATCGAAACCATCATTTCATCCGGGTACAACCCTAACAACCACCAGCGGCGGCGAAGGAGAGAGAAGAAGACGGTGACCATTGGTGGGGTAACAGTTGAAATTATTACCGTTGGAGGAGGCGTGGCTCGACAAGTGAGCGTGGCACGGTGGGGTGATTTAGCACGGTAGGGGACCACCGTTGGAGGAGGCGTGGCTCGACAAGGTGCGCTCACATAATCAATTCACATAGATTTATTGTTCTATTATCATATTAATGTCAGTTACCCAAGTACGCAACCCCTAACAAAATTCGCAAAGACACCTCATGAATCAACGTTTTAATTTGTGGTTTCTAATACACTCACCAAACCATAACATATTTCCCAACAACACTATATCGTGTAGAAGAATTGACCACATGTTCATCTTCTATCAACAGTCCGGAGAAGACGAAGGTCCTGCTGCCTGCGACTTGATCGTTACCACATAACTCCGGTGTGTGCTCTCGCCACACACAAATAATATTCATCTCCGGCGACGGTGGATCACCGTGACGGTGGTTGCGACGTCAATGATGCGTCTCTCAAACATCTATCTCTTCTTCTACAACTCCGTTCAAGCTGTCGGATGGTATGAAACTATGAACCTTCATCATCTTCCTCTATATCTCACCCCTGCGAACACACATACTAACACACATTCGGTGTTTAGGGCAATTGCTTTGTTTAGAATTTTGGTTGACTTTTTGTCTACGAAGTCGATCAACGGAGGCTACGCTTCTGCCGGAGAACTAATTTGTAAGTCGTTATATCGAATATTGAGCATTATCGATCAGATTGTCTGGATTTTGGTTGCATTTTCGAAACCTGATTGGTTTGATTGATGTAGATTGATTTAACTTTGAAGTGTCAGTTAATTTGACGTTGTTTATGAGTTATGAGGCATAGTATTTAGGCGAAGATTAGATGTATCTGCAATTCTGCATCATTTCTAATGTTCAGAAATTTCAACTTTGTTTGAGAATTTTATGTGTTGGAGTATATTGTTAAAGTCAAACGTAAAGTCAACCGAAAAAGTTCAGGATTGGTAGCAACTTGTGTGGTCGGTGGAAACTTTGTGATTGGTAGGAAGTAACATTTAAGTAGGTGTTATTTGTTAATGGTCAGCATGAAAAGTTGTTGCTGATGAAAAGTTAGTGTTGATGGGATGTTAAGCATTGATGGGAAGTTAGTGCCGATGAAGGTAGAGTTACGGATGAGAGTTACTGAATTTCTTTTGCTTTTCTGTTAGAAACCATTAGAGGTAGCTAGACAGAGTTATTATAAGCGGTGAGGAGAGAATTTTCGATAAAAACTTACTATTCAATGTAGTTCTTTGTGATCGTTTAATTGAGGTCATTAAGAAGTCGTTAATTGTTGGCGATCTTGGTTTTAAAAAGCGTTAGGCGCTCCTAGACGTTTAAGTCTGAAAAGCCGAGGCGCTATGTGTGAGGCATGAGGCAAGAGCTTCAAGTATGTGAGGTGTTGTTCTATGTACAACAAAATAAGCCATATGTACAGGCAAAAGTTGCATTTGTCTAAACTTTCTTACCTATTGGTTTTTTTACCATCTAAATCATTCATAATCACATCATCCCTTTTTGTTATTTCTACGTATCATCCTTTTATAGACTCCAATCTTGACCAGTGTTGACCAAATTTGACCTAGATGTGCATGAGGCGTGGCCTCAAAGCCCTGAGGCGTTTTCCTGATTGCCTCTAGAGCCTCACGCCTTAAGCGCGCCTCGGGCACTATTTTTAAAACCAAGTTGGCGATCACTTTTTAATCAATTCAAGTCTTCGATTCTTTATCAGTTATTCTTTAGTATTTAGAGTGGATTGGTATAGATTCATTTTCAACATTATGAAATCTAAAACTTGAAATGATTTTGATTGTTTTGAGACAGGCTTGTTACAGACTCTAGCTTTCATAGAAGTGACACATGGTGCTTTAGGTGAGTACTAGAGAACCATATAAGTCCTAAAATCTTAAATGTTTGTAGGATTTGAACTAAAAGTTCTGTTTCCTTTATTTATTATGTTTATAATCTAGGTATTGTTCCTAGTGGATTTCTCTTCCCTCTGATGCAATGGGGAGGAAGGACACATTTCCTGCTTGCAATTGTTCGTCAAATATATGAGGTCTGTCTTGTCTTCATTTATGCATCTTGTTTAGCTATATTGCAGTTAACTAATTACTAATACTAACCTTTAGCACCATTATCTATAAGTATGAGAAATGAAGGTTATATAAATCTTTAATTTTGAACATTTTATCTGTCACTTCATTTTTTTGCTCGTTATTTTCATGTTGACTGCTGTATTTATTTGTTCTGCTTCTTCATGTAGGTTCAAGGATCGCCTGCAGTTTTCATAACATTTCTTGCTTGGTGTTGCATTGAGGTAAATTCACCTCTTTTTGGTTATAATACATTGTTGCATACATCTCCTGAAGCGATTTCGTTAAATTAATGAGCGGATAGACCAAAATTTCATATCAAATGGTTATGAATGATCTTATAGTCATTATCTTCATGATATCTGCTAAAACAAGAGTGTTTTAACCAATTTCGTGGAAACAGATAATTAGATACCCATTCTATGCTTTGAGCTGCTTGGGCAACTGCCCCTCTTTCCTTACCTACCTCAGGTTTGGTTCATCTCATTTGACATTAATCGATGTATTTACTTGGTTGGTCATGCACATGATGACATGAAAACAACACTTTCGATATCAAAGTTTCATGTTAAATTGAGAAGTAAAGATTTTTGTTGTTTTGGTAGGTACACAGCCTTCATTGTGATTTACCCAATCGGGGTGGTTGGTGAAAGTAAGTGGTTTCAGTATTACCTTTTTTGACAGTTTTCCAATCCGTGCACATTGTATATACTGACCAACTTATTCGTTACTCTTCTGATTTGATACTGCTAAATAGTGTGGATCATGTACCAATCACTCCCAATTATCATGGAGAAAAACCTTTACGCAGATTATTTTGCTGCTGTCCCCTTCAGCTACTATACATTTGTCAAGGTATCATACCATAAAGCGTGTGCCACATCGCCAATATTCCCCACAACAGATTATGTAACCGTTAGCCAAATTAAAAACTTTTGAAACTTTAAGCTTTCATGTGACTACAAATAAAGCATGTTACAAATAACAGAAATCAGACTAAAGTTTGTTGCATTTTTTATGTAATTTGCTCTTATTTTACTTGTATATTATTTAATTTTCTTCTTGTTATAAATTTTTTCTTTATCCAGATGGTTCTTATCTGCTACCCATTTCTATGGTTGCAAATGTATCTTTATTTGTTCAAGCAACGACGTGCAAAACTACATCCACGCAGTGAGAATGAGAAAAAGAGAAAATGAAGATCCAACGCTTAAGAAAAGCGAGGTGATATATCCTTTCTGCATATTTTTTAATCTATCTGGCTGCTTGTATTTTTGGTGTACATGCGTATCTAAGTATTAAACTATGCACCCTTTAGACCATCTCCTTCCTGATGATCATAATTTAAATATTTTCACATTTATATTATTAAACATTTGTTTCTATTATCATGTGTTCTTATGCTGAAAAGAATGTGCATATACATGGTACACCTCGTCTAAGAGATTGGGTAAAAACAATGGGCTTAAATGACCAAAATGAATCAATTTAACAACTTGATTCGAAACAATATAAGGTTGAACTATTCACATATACATAGCAGAATAACATCTCCTAGCCGTTAAAACAAATTATATACTTAACACCCTCCAAACCCACGAATTCAAAACCTAATAATCTATGGCTGGGAGAACCAGTGAATGCACCATCAAATGCACCAATAATAAATGTGTTTTATATAGTTTTAGTTGATCTTTTGTTAGTTTTGACAGTAAGTAGCTAAACATGATTTCTTCACTGCCTTATTAAACCAAACCACCTGCTGCAAACTTTAGTAGCAAACAAGCAACCACAAAGGCCAGACCACCAGAGCCAAGATATTGAGCGATCCGATATGGAACACTACACAACAAGAAATGTGACCAAAGACAAACGCTTAAATGTCCCAGTGGAGTTCACATGCTTCCCTGAGATGTTAACACCAACTGATGTAGCCACATATAGTGCACAAGCATGTGATATTGATACTGAAATAAGATCAGTTGGTGTTGTTGCTACACTGTCAGTCTGGAAAAAGATGATATTAATTTTATAGCAATGTAAATCAGCTAAAATAAGTGATTCGTAGCACATTGTAACCATTGCTTTAACTTCACAAAAGATACTTTTCAGATAACTAATGCAAAACACATCATGTGGCTGTAGTTTAGTGGTAAGAATTCCACGTTGTGGCCGTGGAGACCTGGGCTCGAATCCCAGCAGCCACATTTTTTTTTCCTTTTTCTATTCCCTTGCTGCATAGTGCATACAAAGGTGGTTTTGAGGGTAATATTCAGTTTTTTTCAGGAAGGCAACGGTAATACTAACTAAAAATAATTTCTAAAGGGTTAAAAACATTATTAAATAAAACTATGTTGGATATATATGTGAGTAACTGATTACTATTAAGAATAAGAAAATTATGATGGTTTTGATAAGTCTATCGAATTTGAGAGAAGACTTAGTCTTGCCGGTTAAACTATTTAGAAATGTTATTTTTCTATGTATTAGACGTATCATGTCATCGTTCAAAAATATATGATGTTATTTGAATATCAAATAGACATATAATACATAATTTGTTGTTTGTCACATGTAATATCTTATGACCGACTAAATTTCTTTTGTCACTTATTTGACTGTTGACTTCCACTCTTAACATTTCTTTGATCGATGACCACAAACATTGTCCTTAACTAATCATTTCTTATTTCTTTTCTTTTTTTCTTGATTGATAATGATATGTGGTATGTTGGCCAAAAATCAATATATCAACACAGGAATACACCGGGAATACGAAGACAACCCATCTCAACTCTAAAATTAATATTATGAAGAAAACCACACAAAATACAATGATGATAACTCAAACCACACAAAATACAATGATGATAACTCCCTATTTATACTATATTTATGATTATCCTAATCTAATTCAAATTCCCTAAGATATTTATAAACTATTATTAATAGTTATCTATTTATTTAAATCAAGATTAAACCTTCATTTTCCTCCTTAATCTAGATCTGTTCCACCTGGATCTTAAAAACCGTGTGACACTCGTAATTCTTCAACTTTAATCCTTGGTCTCTTGCTTTCACCCTGCCACAAGACTATCAATTCAAAAATTACAAAGACACACCCATTGTGATTAGCCGTCTTCAAGTCTTTTGAAGTATACACACCTAAAATACGTCCAAACACTTGAATAAAAACACAAAAGTCCATCACCATCAAATACATCAGTTTTTGTTCTTCATTTCTCCATGAATTTACAACAAAATTTTCTTTCATTTTTTTTCTTTATCACCTCCTTGCTTAGATCTCAACAATTCCGATTTCTACCCAAGTCCTAGAAACCACACTATTTTTTAACCACCGATCAAAGAAAAAACACAAGTTTGCTACCTTGTTGCTTCCTTGTTGCTTCCATTGTTTTTCTTTTTTACCTGCTAGGTAGGACTATATTCAAAACTTTCTGCTTTAATGAATCTTTTCCCGTCTGCCTACTCGTAGATCTGATCTGATTTCTTCTGTCAAAAAAAAAACAACCTACCTCGGTTACTCCGTTTTTATCCTTGGCGGGAAAGAAAAAACTTGTTGTTGATCTTGACCTTGACGATCTTGTTGACAAAACCGATCTCACCTTGATCGACTTCATAAGAATCCACATGAACTTTTTTTTTCACTATGTGTGATTGTTCCCTCTCGGACACAATCAGTGGTTTGTTTTCTCGATACCATGTTTGTTGTCTTCGATTTTTTATTCTTGATCTTGATGACAGGACAAAGGACAATATAAAGAAAAGAGAAGACTTAAAAACTTTACAGGTCCATGACGAATATGAGATTAGGTAATACATATCTCATATAATCTAAAAAATATAATAAATTTCACAAAATTATAAAACAATAAAAATACAGATAAATGTTTAATATATATTTATATTTGCTTATGGCTTTCTAGCTTAGTGGTATTAATGATACCCTTACAAAAGTATTATGAGTTTAAATCCGTGTAAGGTTAAGTAATACTAATAAAAAATTGTTGTTAAAAAAGTATTTAATATTTAAAGTTGATTTTTAAGGACTTTAATATCATAAAAATAAGATCGTAAACTTGACCGATATCGAATAACAATGGTTTTATAACCTGATATGAAATCTCATAATCATCGTATAGATGGTCTAGTGATAGATCACGTGGAAGTCTTTTAAAAAAACATAGATTCGAATTTCACTAGGTGCATCTTCTGATGACCAGGTGCATCTTGTGATGACCAGTCCACATACGATGACCACAGATTACAAATCTAGGTAAGTAGCATAACGGAAATGTAAGGTAGAGACAGCAGTCCACACACCGGATCTGGTTATAGTAAACATTACATAGCTTGCATTGTCATTCAATGTTTTAAGTTAAACTGACGTAGGCCTCTTAATGAGTCCGATTATATTAGTTTTTCATTTAAATAAATCTTGTGAATACAAACATATTCTCCTTATATCAGCAGTTCAGCACCCTCTTTCTCCCCTGCGTCTTCTCACATTTTCCATGATCGCTTCATCGGAGCTTCCATTAAAGAAACCATAAACTTATGTCTCTTCTTCGGAAACCCCAATGTAATCACACTCTAATTCGCCATTATCACAAACAGAAATCTCACAAACTCACCAAATCCCACATCCGCAAGCCGATACCTTTCATCACTGATCTCAAAGACATTCAAACCCCAGATGAAGCTCTCTCTATCTTCCATGATTACTGCAAAACCAACAGCTTTAAACACGACTACCCTTCTTACTCTTCCCTAATCTACAAACTTGCCCGTACAAGAAACTTCGAAGCAGTCGAAACCCTTCTGCAACAGCTCCAATTGTACAACGTTAGGTGTAAAGAAGCTTTGTTCATTGGGTTGATACAGCATTACGGAAAGTGTGGGTTTGTTGATAAAGCGATTGAATTGTTTCGGAGAATGCCGTCGTTTGATTGCTATCGTTCATTGCAGTCGTTGAATGTAATTCTCAATGTTTTGGTTGAGAATGGGGGGTTTGATGATGCGGTGGATATGTTTAAGAGCTGCTCGAAGATGGGTTTTCGACCGAATGCGGTGTCGTTTAATATTGTGATCAAGGGGTGGCTTGGTAAGGGGATGTGGGGTGATGCGCGTAAGGTGTTTGATGAAATGCTTGAGAGAGAGGTTGAGCCTACTGTTGTAACTTACAATTGTTTAATGGGATTTTGGAGTAAAAAGGGCGAGTTTGCGGAGGCTAAGAGTGTGTTTGATGAGATGATTGGTAAAGGGAAAAAGCCGAATGCTGTGTCGTATGCTTTGTTAATGGAGGCGTTGTGTTCGAATGGGAAGTTTAAGGAGGCGAAGAAGATGATGTTTGATATGGAATACCAAGGATGTAAACCGCGGCTTGTTAATTATGGAGTTTTAATGAATGATCTTGCGAAAAGGAGAAGCTTTGATGAGGCAAAAAGTTTGCTTCTTGAATTGAAGAAAAGGAGAATTAAGCCGGATGTTGTAATGTATAACATACTGATCAATTATCTGTGCAAAGAGAGTAAAGTTGAAGAAGCTTACAAGATATTAGTTGAGATGCAGGTTAATGGTTTTGAGCCAAATGCAGCCACATATAGAATGATAGTTGATGGTTTTTGTAACAATGAGAAATTCGATGAGGGACTTAAGGTTCTAAACGCAATGCTAACGAGTAGGCATTGTGCGCGCTTGGAAACCTTTTGTTGTTTAATTATTGGATTGGTTAACAATGGGAAGATAGATGATGCTTGCTTTGTTGTGGAGGAGATGATGAAAAGACGAATGAGCCCTGACTTTCAGTCTTGGGAAGCATTGGTCACTGGCACTTGTGGCCGCGATAAAAGTGGTTGTTTGTTTGTGTCTGAATTGGTTTCATCAAGTGGATAGGTACATTGTTGTTGATCGATCAGTTTGCAGGCGGTCTTACGTCATCCTGCTGAAAAGCAGCCAATTCCCTATGCAAATCTTTTATACCAAGTTATATCTTTGACTTATTCTGAGTCGGGTGATTTATAGTTCATCTTTTTCTGCCTTTATTATTAGTTTTGTTCTTGAGCTAGCAGGTGGTTCTATAATCTTTTTTGGTCTATTCTTGTGGGTCATCAGTTGGTTCTACTGTTTTTCTGAAGTATGACTGCAATGATTGTTTAATCAGGGGTACAAATGTTAAGAGGGAATTTCTTTCTGTATGCAGTAGGGTTTCACTTATTCCTCTTGGCATAAAGTTACAAGGAGATATGACGCATTGATGCGTGCGATTTAAAAAACACTTGTTTCGTTAGGTCCTGCATCTTCCCCTAAGTTTTATATCCGAAATTTGTTTGCAGACTTCTGTTATGTTCATTTGGCCATGGGAGCTGTGATGGTAGCTGCAGGTTGCCATTGAAGTCGATTGGCAATAATTATCGACGTGTTGATGTTGCTGCTGTTGTTTTGCTCGATTACCAGCAGAACAAGTGTTTTAAAGTGAGAAATTGCAGGTGTCTCGGTGCCAACTGCTAATGACAAGGCTAGCTTGGGATCAAGTGATACCGAGGTCGCTGAGTTAATTTCAGATGGCTGCATCCTCCTTCAATTTGGAATCAAAAGACTGTGTGCAAGTTGACTGATGTTAAAGTTACTAATTCTAAGGCCAACAGAGTTTTTCTTGGTGGCATAAAGGACCTCAAGTCTCTATGTACTTCTAGCTGTATTGTTATGGGCTCTTAAAGGGCTTTCTAGGATCTAAACGAACTGAAAATACGTTTATGTTTGTTCGTGTAAACTTATCTGAACAAATAAATGTATACATCTTAGATGAACATATCTTACTGTTTTGTGTTCGTTTGTTAAAAAATAAAATTTGTATATGTTTATTCGTTAACTACACTAACACTGTGACATGGGTTGAATATAGAAAATATTAAATAGTTAGTAATAAATATTTAGAAATTATAAAATCATATTAAATAATTAATAATAATATTTTCTAACTTTTTAAAACTTTCTTTTAAAACAATCACTTTTAAAACATATACATATTTTTTTAAATAGGTAAATAAGTTTAGAAGGGAATTCTTTTATGAGGTGAAAACTGGTGATGACACGTGTTTAAAATATAACCATTTATTAAGAAGAATGTTATAAAAAAACATATATATTAACAAAAAAAATCCAACATTTTTAAACATAGACATAAATATCCATTAATAAAGAATTAGATCATTGGACAATTTAACATACAAAATTTACGTCAGGTTAATGTAATTATCAAAGCAATTTATCCTCAAGTAGATTTCGTTTTAGTGTTGTATTTTATTAATATTAAATACATACTTGTTCGTTAATAAAACAACTCAGAATATTTGGATTAAAATACTTTTAGTTGTTTAGCATTTAAAGAACACAAGTTTAGTTTACTAACTCTTATGGCACCTACTCCATGTTATCAACTTCACCATTTTTGCATCTCCATCTTTTTTGTGTATAAATACACACATCTTTCATCATTCAAACACATCAAATTCAACTAACAACATCCTAAACCATCAATCATTCACTTTCTTAATGGCAGCCTCTACCTTCACTTATCTTTTGCTATTCTCTCTTTTTTTGCTAGCCGCCTCGGCTCGAACCCTAGTCGAGGAACTAGAACCCGTGGCCCCTGCGGTGGCACCCGAGGAAGGCGATGATGCGACTCCCTTGGGTGCCATACCACCCAACCCAGCTTCTACAGCTGCCGTTGTGCCTGTTGAAGGTTCTGATCACACACTTACCTTCTTCATGCACGACATTCTTGGTGGGTCCAACCCCTCGGCTAAAGCCGTCACCGGTGCCGTGACTAACCCTGCCATCAACG
>BJCN01126878.1:0-10520 GCA_018326445.1 Flaveria brownii
TACACCACCAGATCCAGGAGCAGACAACAATGTCGAAGATGGTCGGTCGCACCGCCTGCCCAGAACCCCACAGCCTTAGCCGTCGGCATGCAACGTCCAAGATGACGGAGGTAGCGACGGGCGAAACAACAGCCTCACAGGGTGAGGGAGCGGCAACCGACCGCCAAGGGGCAAACACGGAAGAAACCTCTACCGCCTCACACCTGTTAGCCTTTAAAGAAGAAAGCACAGTGACCGATGCAAAAGTGAAATACCGAGAAAGCCCCAAAACACTGTTCATGGGCTTTGCTTTTTTCATAGTATAGAATTAATAATAATAATAATGATTGATCTATTTAAGAATCCCCAAATCTTGTTAGTTTATTTCAGTTCATAAAATGATTTGTTTTTGTATATTTAACTTCTACATCTTTTTATATTTGTTTGTAACTAGTATGAAGGCCCGGCCGGTTATGAAAGGGGCGTGAAATCGTAAAAAAACCTATCGCCGAAATATTGCTATGAATCTGCATGTTACATCTGTGTTCAATGAGCTAATGAGTGAAAAATCAGAGTAGGGAAATATAAACAAACATGTCAAAAAGTTTAAGAAATTTAACTTTGAGTTAGAAACGCATAGTTATAGATATGCAGAAAATAAGTCAATCATTTAACAACCCATAAGCATAAGCATGAATCATTCGAATAATTAAATTTTTTCCTAAAAGTTTAAACTGCAAATCATTCAAGTAGTAGTTGATTTAGACAAAAACTGAACCGATTGGGTTCTTTATTTTGATAACCGACTACATGGCTGGTATACTCGAATGATTTCTCATTAATGCTGAATAATCAGCTATTCCGAATCAAAGTTTGCATACAGATCATGTTACGTACGAAATATTATACTCAATACTAAAAGAACACAAAAACAAATCATTAGTGATCGACGAGCAACAGTTCACAACCAAAGATGACAATACCAGGAGCGGACTTATGTTGATAACATCGGAGTCACAGGAATACAATTAATTTCGCGAGTATATAGAGATGTATGCACATATTTTTCAAGTGACTAGTGTTTTTTGGATTGTAACTATATTTGATTTTGGTTTTGATGAAAAAGATAAACTTAAGTTGAATTAAAGGAAATGTTTATTGGAAATTTATTTCTTATAAAGAACGCAAAACTTGAAAAAGATTGGAATAGTGATATAACAAATTTATTTGAATAAGATAAGAAAATATAATTGGTATTTAGTTCTAAGTTATTTCGCCTTTCACTTTTAGTTACCGACCCAACCCGAACTGATCTGGAAATTTTTTGTCCGCTCTTATGAAATTGGAGCATCTAAATTTAGTGACTTTATATAAATAAACTTTTGGATCCGGCATTGGAGTAAGTGTGTAACCAAGGGTGGTTAAGGGATTTGCTGATTCTAGTCATCAAAATTCGTCAAACTTATGTAGTAAGTAGATAAGAGAACCTATGATTACCCATCAACCAAAATGTTCTGATTCTGCTGCTAATACCAATCAAATTAAACAAAAAAATTGTTTTATAAGAACTCTTTATCAAATCGCAGGAGCCCGAAAAGGGTCCAAAACAGAGTTTTTTCTTCACCTCCCTAAATGGTTCAAACACAACCCAATTAAGTGGGAACTCTTTGTTGATCTTTAATTATGTATAAACAAATCTTGTCTTTGTTCCACTACTTTTATGATGCAAATCTTGCATTCTGGTCATTTGGTTTTTAATTGAAATTATGCGAAAACAGTTAAGAAACACATGCAGAATGATAATGCATGGCAATGTTTCTCAAGGGACTTTTGTCATAAACGTGCATATTTTTGGCGAGCAAGAGTCTATTGAGGGACGGAAGGGACCAAATTGAGATCTTTCTTCAGCTCCTTAAATGGTTTAAACATAACCCCATCAAGTGGGCTATGGTCTGAAGAACCACCCTTCACCCGACGACGTCGTGAGTGAAGCAGATGAGAGCAGAGACCAGATGAACCCCTCATCGGCGGTGGCTTCGTTTACGCATCCCAAGTAGTAACTTACCCATGCTAAGTTGTAAATCACTGTAGACCCATTTGCTAAATGTTATATAGGTAACTTTTAGCTTTCAAAATTAATATTTATTAAGTTACCCGGTTCTTAAACTAAAACAATGGATCCAGGTAAAACGACCGTTTTAATATTCGATTCAATTTCAGTAAACATCATTTTAAACTAAAGACCTTGTTGATGTAATGAATATCATTCAAACAATAACATGATTACGTATTATCATTCATGCATATTTTGTTTAACAAATCAAAATTTATTTCTTAGTTTATATATCTTAGTATTTAAAATCATTGAACAACATAGTCTAAATCAATACCATAGATAGTCATATTTGATCATTTCAAAGACATGATAAACGATAAAAGAAATTTATTCATTAAACCCACAAATCATTAAAATCACAAGTAACACAACTGCATGAAACCATGATCATGTAACCATGATCGATCAAACCAAACATAAAAAACAATGTGGACATCTTAAGCTTCAAAAGCCGCCTTCGGGAAGGTCTTTGAGATTCCAGTGGGTGTTTTCATGGTGACTTTATCACTTGCTGGATCTTCAACAAAGATCTCAGTAAGTGATATCCAAATCAACATCTCTTTAGACTTCACTCCCGACAACTTTTTGATCTTACACTTTTCAAAGTATGAAGTGATCTCAGTGGCATATGACACTTGTTTCCCGACCTTGTCGAACTTGTGCACGATCTCATTCTTTTGTTTGATCCACACAAGTCCAGTTTCTTTTACGTAACCAAGCTCTTCAACATCCTCTACAGGCAGTAGACCATCGGGAAGACAATATTCTCTTAGAAGAGCCTTGGCTTTTTCCTTGCAAACGTCATTTCCGGTGATAATTTCTGCAGTTGCTCTAACCTCAGGGGTGATTGGAGACATTTTATTCTGGTGACTGGAGTTGAGTAAAATTGGTTTGGACTTTAGAAGAAGTTTCTGAAGGAACTTGTTTGTATATGATGTAGAGAGGTGACGGAATGATTTTGCTATTTGTAGATAGTTCTTAAAATAAGTGACCTTGATGTTGATTTTAATTACTTAAATGTCCCTGTCACACACCTTATATTTCTTACTGAAATTATTCTTTTCAACGGTCAAGCTTTTGTTGTTACATGCACGTTTACAAGTATGGTATTTCAAAACCAACTTAAAATACTAAAATCGAGGTTGTAAATTATTAACCTTTTGCAAAATGTGTTATAAAGTTGTTTAAACTATAAGACCAATCTGGCGTGACATGGTTTAGAGAATATTGTTTATAATAGAGTAGATCTCATGTTCATTTTAATATATTAAAACTAATATTGATAACTATGACTGGGAAATTTGATTTAACTTGACTTTTGGTGAGTATTTAAAACTAGAAATGTTTAGATTAAAATTGCAAGAAATTGAGATCATACTAGAAATAAATTTGAGAGTGAAAGATTATTGATGTAAAAAAAGAAAAGGATTACAAGCTAGTTTAAGGTTTCTCGTATCGAGATTTCTCTCCACACATCCACAATCTCAAAGAAGCACATCCTATAGGCTCAAATTCATTCCATTGAAGCACATGTCCTACGAGCGCTTGTCAGCCTACGATTGTAGCGCACATTAAAAAATTTTAATCGAAGTAGCATCTACCACTTGTACAAGTAAAATAATCACTTTTGCAATAATGATAACGTGAAATGCATGATGTATTATAAGACCGCAATATTTTGGAAAGATAAAATAAAAAGTAAAAGTTTGGGTAAATTATGTAAAGTGATAAAATTAGACCAGCAAAGATGCTTTAATGAGAAAGCTCTAATATTTTCTCTATATAAATCAAGTTAGTTGTCCCTCTTTCTTTAGTTTCAAGCCACGATTCTCTAAGAAGAGAATAGTGAGAGAGAGAGAGAGAGCGCGCGCTCATTAGAGAGAACATGCAAGCTAAAAGAGAAAAGTATTATTTCTATCATTCTTCTATCATAAATCTAGGCAAGCACCATGCCTAGTAATCGTTTATGGTTTGTATCTAGCGAAGTTTGCATTTTCATATGTTTGTATCTCGACATGAAAATCTTCATTTCTAGGGTTTGCTCGAGTGATTATTATATGTGAGTTTTAAATGCTCTGTTGTTTGTGTTCTTTTAAAATTTTGGGCTGATATGCATGCAAAACGTTAATTTTGATAAAGTTTATTTAAAGTTATATGTTGAATGTTGATTCTTGATGATGTATTAATACGGGTGATGAAGAACCCGCAACATTCATGAACCTGATGCATCAAGGGTACTGACCAATACTAGACAGTTCTGTGATAGTATTCATAGATGCTATTTTTATCTACTCAAATAATGAAAGCGATCACGATTGTAACATACTAGAAGTAATGGAAATGTTGAGAAAGAAAAGGTTATATGTGAAGTTTTGAAAGTGCGCATTTTGGTTACGAGTGAGAAATTCTTAGGTCATCTTATTAGTCGAAATGAAATCATTTTTGATCCTACAAAACTACAACTTGTCTTACAATGGGACTCTCCCAAGACACCCTTAAAAATCCAAAGAGATCAGTTGTATTAGGAAGGTACCTTCAAAGATTAATTCAAGACATTTCAAAGATTATGTTGCCACTAATAAGTTAACATGAAAGTAGGTAAATTTTGAATGAAAACATAGGCAAGAGGAAGTGTTAAATGAATAGAGAAAATATTAACTAAGCACTAATCTTAAATTGTCTGATAGAAATGAAGACTTGGTAGTCTACTCCGATTCTTCATCTTAAGGAATGGGGTGTGCAGTGACGTCAAGAGGAAAGTAATAGCATATGTCTCGCAACAACTAAAGTTCCATTATGTTAATTATCTAATTCATGGATTGGAGTTTCTAGCTATTATGTTTGCCATAATGATATAGAGGCACTATCTCTATAGAGTTTTACATATAATTGATATTGATCATAAGAGTCTAAAATAGTTCTTTAAACAGATGAACTTGAGTATGTGGAATAATTATGGCTAGAATTGATACAAGATTATGATTCCAAAAGTCACTCACCTGAGAAAAGCTAACATTGCAAAAGATGCCTTGAGTCGTAAAGGACATGAACAAATCCGGGTGAGGTCTTGTTAGTTGATAGACACCAAACGCTATGAGCCAGATACGTAATGCTCAAAGTGAAGCTCTAAAAGATGGATAAGTCAAGTCAAAGAAGAACATTAAAAGCTCTATAGAATGACCCAACTTTGGATATACATGAATGAAAATGGGAGCATATTATAATGGATTTCGTATCTAAGATACTATGCACAACTAAGGATTATGACACGATAATAGGGGATCAACTGACAAAGAATGCTTATAGCCCAGCTAATATGGAAAATTTATGCTTTAACTAAACCGTTTGTCAAAGAATTATGATACGTCATGGGGTACCCATATCTATACTCTAAGATAAAAGTACAAAATTCACGTTAAAGTTTTTAAAAAGATTTCATCATGCCAGGGACACCAAATTGCGTATTACTATAACGTATCACCCACAAACTAATAGAACACTTGCAGACCCATGACATATTTTCATGTGGGTGAAAATTTTCAAGGATCGTTTTGCTGGGGCTGTTGGACAGGTCAAGTTATATTAAAAAAGAAAATCAAATTACATTTAATAAAATCAATAAAAGCACATCAAATGGCATTACAAAAGCATAATAAAAATTTTACATCTCTAAAAATGTTCTCTACGAGGTTTTATTTTTTTAAATCCATAACTTCTTCAATCTTCAATTCAATCGATCTACAGCATACCAAGCTCTCATACCCATTTTAAGGATCAACACCAATAACAAAATCAATCTCGTGAGGAGAACGTGGAATAAAACGCTCACGGTAATAATAATAAGAAGAATCAAACGCACATGAACATGAACATGGATGTAAATAACTTCAAAGTACATTGCTTTCTGATTTTGAATGATTACAGTACATGTGAAAATCAGGAAAATGACAAAAGCTCTAATATTTACAAAACTAAGCTTCTATTTATACTAATTAGAAGTTCTCGCGCGAATCAGCTAGTTCTCGCGTGACTAGATGTTGTCGCGCGAGAAGCAAGTTTTCACGCGGTAACTTTAGGTTCTCGCATGGTCACTATGAGTTCTTGGTGATGCCATTCGGGTTGCACCAACGGTATTCATTGATCTCATAAATCGTGTGTGCAAACCCTATCTCTATCAGTTTGTTAATGTGTTTATCGACGACTTATTGATCTATTCTAAGACAAAGAAGGAGAATAAGGAGCACCTACGCCAAATCTTGGAACAACTTAAAAAGAAACAATTGTACGCTAAGTTTTCAAAGTGTGATTTCTTGATTCGTGAAGTGCAGTTCCTAGGTCATATTGTTAATGAAAAAGGAATTCATCTGCATTCTATAAAGATTGAGGCAATAAAGAATTGATCAATTCCCAAGACACCTAGAGAGATACGATAATTTCTTGGACTGACATGAAATTATTAGCGTTTCATTAAGGGATTTTATAATATCTCAACCTCTCACTGCTTTGACTCATAAAGGTACAACGTATAAATGGGGAGAAAGTCAAGAACAACATTCAAGTTGTTAAAATAGAAACTTTGTAGCACATTGATATCAGCAATACTAGAAGGAAGTGATGACTTCATAGTTTAATATGATGCTTCTATCAAAATATTTGGTTGTGTTTTGATGTAATGTGATAAAGTGATAGCCTATGCCTTGAGACAATTGAAAGTGCATGATCTGGAGACATTACTTGTACGGTACAAGATGCACTATTTACACCACCCATGATTTGGAACTAGGTGTAGTGGTATTTTCCTTAACGATCTAGAGACAATACTTGTATGGTACAAGATGCACCATTTAAACCGGTCACAAGAGTATTCAACATATCTTTGAGTGGAAAGAGCTGAATATAGGGCAGCAATATGGGGTAGAATTATTGACTGATTATGATTGTCTTATCAAATACCATTCGGAAAAAGTAAATGTAGTCATCGATGCCTTAAGCAAAAGGAAATCACTAAACCCTGAGGAGTGTGAGCTTTGAAACTTACGATCAGTACTTAATTTCCTGAACAAATCAAGGAAGCTTAGCTGGAAGCCTTGAAAGAGAAAAACATTAAATCTGAATCCTTACATGGAATGGACAAACAATTTGAAGTGAAAGCCCGTGATTTGTTACTTCATGGATATGCTTTGGGTACCCATACATGGAGACCTAAGATACTTGGTTATGCTTGAAGCACATAAGTATAAGTATTCTATATATCCTAGTTCTGACAAGTTTTATCCTGATCTAAAGGCACATTATTAGGTGACCTAACATGAAGATGGATGTAGCTACATACATGAGCAACTGTTTAACCTTCTCTAAAGTGAAGATTGAGTACCAGAAACCATCTAGGCTACTACAGCAACCTAAGATTCCTTTGTGGAAGTGAGATCATATTTTAATGGACTTTGTTACTAAGTTACCCAGGACTCCTAGTGGTTGTGACACAATATGGATGATTGTGGATCAATTGACTAAGTCCGCTCACTTCCTAGCAATCAAAGAAACCGATAAGATAGATAAGCTAACCTGAATTTATTTTAAAGAAGTGGATTCTCGCCATGTTGTACCTATCTCTATTATTTCGGATTATGACGCTCGTTTCACATCCCATGTCTTTTCTTAAGTAGTCAAATTCAGATAAGATATGTAGGTGTGGATCGAGTACAGAAAGCACATATTCAAACACTTAAAACTAAATATGAGTTACTAAGAATGAAAGAAGAAGAAACTATCGATTCGTTAATCAAAAAGCTTAATAGTATCGTCACTAGGCAAGTGGTCTAGGTTCAATATTTGATCAATCAAGTTTAGTATGAAAACTCCTAAGTTCTGTACCTAAATGGTTTTTTCAACTCATAACAACTATTGAACAGTTTGTTTATTTAGAAGCAACAACACTAGATGAAATAATGGGAAGACTAAAAGAGTTTAAAGAAGGAACCAACCTATTGAATGAAGGTCAAGTGGATAATCAAGAAAAACTATTATTCACCCGTCAAGAAAACAAGTCAAGTCATGGAAAAGGTAGTTTTTATCCATCTAGTGGTCTAGGCCGTGGTAGGTTTAGACGTGAAGGAAGAGAAGAAAATATGTCACACCAACACTCAAAAGAAAATGATAATAACCATGCAATAAAGAAAAGATATCCAAGAAAACGAGACAAGACCGCGTTTGACAAAAGCAAGGTAAGATGCTATAATTGCAATGATTAAGGAACTATGAAGTAGAATGTCCAAAAGCAAAATATAAAGAAGAAGAATCACATCTCATAATGGAAGACAAAGATCCAATTCTCCTATTAGCATAAGTTGAAAAAAAATGATGCTCAATAGGATCGTTAAGATATAAGAAAGCTTGTTCGTGTTAAAGATAAAGTTCAAGAGATCAAAGAAGACATTTACGAAGATGTTGAAGCATAAGGGTGTTGAAGTCGTGGATTAAGAAATTTGGGAGGGGGGATGTTAAAAAGTAATTATCTTAATCCATACATAGAGGTGTCTAAGTGTAGTTAAACTATAGGTCGTTTATGTAATTAGTCGAAAGTAAGTTAGAGTCTAATATGTAAGGTTATGTATGCTAAGAGTTTAGAGTGACAAGAACTAAAGTTGTAAACTACCATAGGGGGTATATATATGTGTTCTAGTGTCTGTAATCGATGTAACATTCCTTCTTTGAAGTTTCATTCAAGTTGTTCATATTCAAGAACATCAAAAGCCTAATCGATCCTAAAGGGCCAACAACAAGAATATAACTTAAGAAAGCAGGTCAATCACATCAAAAAACACTGGATATTCGTCCCATTTAGAGAGAGAAAGTAGAGGAAATTATTTAAACAAAAAGTTCAACTCCCAGACTTCCTATTTATAGGCAAGCCTTATCGACTATGCGCCCCACAACATTAGGGTGATGCGGGTTGCAAAACCTATAAAATTAACTGTTTTAACTAACTTACTGAGGCACGCACATCAAAAGTTGATGCATGTCGCATTGGTCTAATGAGTCACCGGGCACGTGTCCGCTCAACCCTTCCCCTTGGACCTCACTAGAGGCTGCGGCCCCTAAACCACCGCTTGGTGGATGCTTTTGGTCTTAGGTTCGGTTTGAATTTGGAATTTTCCAATGAATGTAATGGAAAATTGTTTAATCATTTTACTAGCAAATTTCGTTAGCAATGTGTCGCAAAAGTATGGCCATCAAAATCTTTACGCTTAGTGATGAACAACCTGTCGGATTTCTATTGGACATTTTGCATCTAGTTGATTTAGAGTCATGTTTATCAATAAATGTCGATTTTTGTTGTCTTTTAGGGTATGCAAATACACATAACATGATTATAGGCTCTTATACACGTGCATACGTGATATTAATGTTTCTTTGTAAACATGTATCGGTATTTTATATTACAATCTCTCTACCCCAAAATCACCAATTGTAGCTAACCCTATGAACTCCATTTCTTCTTAAATTTAAAACATATTCGATATTTAACTTCCGAGCCCATGATTCCTACAATAGAAGGATTTTGTGGGGTGTATATACATTAAACTTAGATGGGAAATTGTTTGGTATTTGAGATATTCAGACTTTTAATGAAGGTGTTTCCCATGTATATTCACGAATAAATTAATACGGGGAAAGATGATTTTTGACGATGAAACATAACGGGGGAATTTAGTGTCCTCTAACTACTAGCGAATTAATGGCGGGTTTGTACGTAGCTGTCGGTAAACATAGGACATGTTTTTGGCATGCATAATTTATTTTAGCAGAAGAAATATAACAAAAGTTGTCTTGCTACTACATCCGTGGGAAATTGTTGGACATTCTTGTAGGTTATTCTTTAAGTCGATTTTTTTATCTCTTTGATCTTACTCAATTTTATTAAAATGGTTGGAAAAGGTATTTTAAATTCGATGATCACTCACTTGCTCTAGAAAAATTTTGGGTACCAATATTAGATTCAAATTATCAAGATCAGATTCGATAATTAAACTGATGTCGATGGAGATGAATAGAAAATTTGATAGTTGAGTAAATTAATTAAGAATCAAAGTATGGATCACATAACCATGGTGAATGTCACCGACCGTCTAACCCCTGTATTTATTATACATAAGAGTTAGTGGGTAATGTTGGTGGTTAAGAGCAGTTATGTTTGGCACCAAATAACAATCATCAGTGGGCATATGTCGGCCTTTTCTTTAATCATCATTTATATGCTTTAATCCTAAGATAACCATACAAAATAATTACATAAGTACATGAAATACATAAGTCTTTACTGGCCTACACCTTTCTTTTGTTTGTACCTTTTAACTTGCATCAGAGGAAAGTTAAATTTTTGTATAAATATTATTGTGTGGATGTGTTATAGTGTGACAACCCT